>JANIJG010016652.1:0-21462 GCA_024611175.1 Megaceryle torquata | reverse complement strand
GGAAATGTGCCATATTTTGCATTTCAGTGTTTTTGGGTTTGGAATCTCCACAGCACTTTGAATTAAAATTTGAATAGATCCCAGTAGGAAATGTTCCTCTTTGCGCAAGTATTGTGAGTTTGGGTGTGTGGGTTTTTTAATTGTGTTTTTTTAAAAAACGTGCAAATGGTATTTTTTCCATAAAGAAACACACTCTCCTTTACTACTTTATGTAAATAAGCCTCTGTCAGGGCTAGTAGAATTTTCAACACCTACCGAGACAACAGTGCCAGCTTCTGTTCCAGCATCAACTCCAGCTTCTGAGCCTGTCTGGAGAGCCAGTGATCTACACCATGCAGCCGGTAACATGTCTCCAGCATTAGCCGGAAGTCACCCACAAAATCTGCTATCCCTGTGTACTGCCCATTGGAAAATTTCTCTTCCATCTTCAAGAGCCATATTCCGGCTGGCGACTGCTGAAAGGAGTGACTGCTGTTACAACTCGACAGGGAGTCAGCTCCTTCTTCCCCGATGGATGGTTGATCTGTGAGGGGCTTCAGAAACGGTGCTGTCAGAGGTCGGTACTTCTCCAGGAGAAACTCGTGCAAGATGCGGTATCCCTGCTGCAGTTCGGGATTCAGGCTCTGCTCCCAGGAGCAGCCGTCGCTCTTCCCTCCCGCATCGTCTGCATCCTTGTCCAGATCCTCCCCACACCGAATGCGGCTCGCCGCGGGCCGATACGCCGAAACGTCTTCGCCCACAGCGCCCGCGGGCTCTCCGGAGTCCATGTCTCCCACCCCGCGCACACACAGGGCCTCGCGGGCTCGGGGTGGGATGCCGACCCCCGGCCGGCTCTTCACCATCAGCTTAGGGACCACCGCGCTCTCCCTCGCCCAGGCGGCGAATCGACATCGGGCTCACCTATGCACAGAGACACGATTCAGTCCCTCGCCATGCTCCCACGCGACGGCCTCAGCCCTGCCCCTACCTGCGGGGCACGGGCCGCGGCTGCCAAGAAGGCGGCAGCGGACGGCCGCGGGCTCGGCCCGCCTCTCCCCGGCGCCAACCTCCCCAGGCCTCCGGCCGGCGCGCTCGGGCCTGCATACGGCCCTGCCAGCCCGGGGACCGCGCGCCCTCCTTCAGAGGCCGCCCTTGGCGGCGGACACTGCCGCATCCCGCACCCCACATCCCATTCCCCGCCGGCCTCGCCTTCTTGCTCCCTTCCCTGCCTTCGTCCCCACCACGGTGACGGGGGCCTCCCTCCTCCGCTCGCCCGCGGCGTCCTCCTGAAGGAGGGGGACACGGCAGGCACCGAGTGCCGTCCCCGCACTGGCCGCCCCCGGCCAGTCCGTGTCTGCGCAGCTGAGCGCTTCCCTTCCTCGCCTCACAGCGCGGCGGGGGCCGGCCCAGAGGCGGCTAGCGGTGCCCGTTATCGCCCGGAGGGGGCGCAGCCCCCCGACGACCTGGGAGCGGGGCGAGAGAAAGATACGCGACGCCTCACCTAGCGCGCATGCACCCGACTGGCGGCGGCGGCGCGCTGCTGGATTCGGCGACAGTTTAGGCGACGTCATCAGCAGGCGCCGGCCTCGGTGTGGGGCTGGAGGCTCAGAGGGCGCCTGCGGGTGTCCGTTGGGGCGCACGCGCACAGGTCTCCGTTTCCAGCCGGGACGGGCACGATGGGCGGTTGCGGCAGCAGGGCGTGGCCGGGGCGGGACCGGCAGCGGAGGGGTGGGCCGGGGCCGGGGGCTGGGCGGGAAACAGGGTGCCGGAGCTCTCCTGTCGAGGCCACTGCTGTTAGGTGGGTGGGTGCTCGTCGGACTTTCACGCTGGCTTCGCGTACTTACGGTGCACAGGAACACCCGTCGTTCTCAGCCAAGCATAAACGGACCTTTGATCTTGTGCTGTGGGTAGGAGATTTTGTCTAAGGACGCCCAAATAATGGACTTCCTGAATGGCGAACATGTTCCATTGAGGACATTCAGGGGTTCAGGTGAGCAAGTTGGCAAAGCAGTCAGTTCTACCTGTTGAAGTACTTGGCCGAGCTAGTGTGCTCTAAGTGCTAGAAACTGTGCTGGGCCATCCGGGGGGCTACTTTTGGATTTGCCCTTGAGCACTCTCCAGTCCTGCTCATCCCTGCAGCAGCACACCGAGGAACATTGTCCAGGCTTGTATTAACCACCTGGGAGGCAATTATTTGTGCACACAGTTTCGATCTATCACCTCCAATGCGTATAATTGTCTGAAAAGTTTTGGGTGCCTTGCTAAGAGAGATAACAAATGTAATGGAGAAAAAAAGTTTTCTTTGATCAAGGCTTCACTTCTATAGGGGCATTCTGGTCTGTTCTGCATGGTAACTTTCTACAGAGATCAATCCAGAGACCTTGCTCATGACATAGTGTTCATGGGAATAAATCAGACTTTACAACATAAAGAAATGTATAATCCCTCCTCTGTTGTTACTGCACTTATGTATTCTAAAGACACTTGGAAATTTCCTCCCTTTTATCCCCATTTGGTCACAGCCATCCTCCATAAATGTTTCTGTCAAGCTGGTTTTGTAGATGGGACTTGAGTGAAGGGCTCAGGTGTGGTACCTTCCTAATGGAACTGTGTTTCCCCTGAGGCTGTGCCTACAGGGCAGCAGTTTGGGAACCACAAAGTAAGCAAAAGCCACCTCTAGACATGTTTTCCAGTCTCAGCTGACAAAGCCCTGGTACGGTCTACACACAAAGGCTGATCCCTGAGGTCATGCCATCTCTCCTGATCACTGACTGATATTACAGCTACCTGGTTTTATCCTCTTATCCTCTTTATCCTTTTATCCTCAACCTTCTATTGAATTGTAGGCTCCAAAGAAATGAAGTTGGATGCCTCAGTGTGCAGGGTGTGGTACCAGAGCAGCCAGTGGCTCCAGAGGCAGTGGCAGAGTGCCTCCACATTGGAGGGAGGTGAGCCAGCCTGAAGGACCACTGTGCATTGAAGACCTTAGCTATCCAAGCAACAGTTAACCTGAGCGTGGCCACATACAGTGTGACTGTCAGGCCTTGTGTTGAACTGTGCATGTCTCCTGGCCACAAGATAAACTCAGCCAGCTCACCGTTAGAGGACCCAGCAAGGAACTCCCACATTGTACTGGCCATTACACCACCTCTGTGGCCTTGCCTCTATCTAAAAGTGCCACAAGAAGTTATCATGTCAGTACTCTTTCTGTTTGACAGTAGAAATGATGAATAGAGTTGTTTTCTTGTAAGAAAACCCTCTAATAGCTTGAATAACCACAATGGGGTACCAGTTCCACAGACAGGGTCTTTCATGATGTGCCCTAATCGAAGGCCTATTTGATGCTGCACTGCTCATGGTTCACAGCATCTGAAATGCTGTAAGATAAAAAATTTCCTTATCATGTTACAAATTCCATCTGTAATTATACTTTGCAGAGTCTGAATGTCTTTCTTACCGAAACTGTAATGTACCAGCATGTCCTGGTACAAAACAGGGAATGCTGTCTTCTGTTTTCTTTGATAATTTATCCCAGGAAGAGTGTTCAGCTTGTCTAATTCTCACTCCAAGCTGCATGTGGAGGGTCATCATCAGAGGGACAGGAGTGGCTTCCTGCAACTTACATGGAGATTAAATCAACTGAAGAAAAAGCATGATTGAAGATGATGGAAAGCAGCCAGCCAAGTTACTGTGGGAATACGTAGTATAAGTCAAATAAAAGTAGATGAGACTGGAAGCTCTTTAAGCACCTTTCTGGCTTTTGGATGTTCAGCCAGCAACAGTTGCTTTCTGGTATTGCTGGATCAATCAGATGGGAAAATTTGTCAAGTAGGACTCTTAGTCTTCTTCTCACAGGACACTAAAGTGGTAGCCTCCCACCTCACTTTCAATCCTTGGCCTAACACTGTGTAAAGCCAGAAGTCTTCATAAGTCTTGAGATCAGACCTGCCCTGGATTAACGAGGATCAGCTCTCCAATAATCTTCAAAACAAGGTTTTTCTTTCTTCAGGGCTGTGAATGTCCTTCTGTATTTCATCACCATTGTGATGTGTGTTGCTTGCAACCTTCCTGCTGTGAGACCTGCTGGCAGACAGATACTTTGAAAGAAATCTGTTAGACATGGGAAATGGCAGAGTGAAGTAGGTTAGCAAGACTGTAGGCAGACCAACACATACCCCTTGAGGAGCGAGGGAATTTTAAGTCCTGTTCTTGCTTGGGTACAGTGGTACTACAGCTCTGTTTAATTAGTGCTCTGCCCTGCATCCCCTTGCTGTGTGCCTCTGCTCCGGGCTAACCTTCTGTCCATTGATACATTATACTGATCTACAGTTGCTTGTGATTGCCTGGAGTGTGAGAGGTGTGCTTCAAAGGGCTACTTTCTCCTTGAAATACAACATCACAAAGACTAGAAATGGCAACAGTAATGTTGATGTGACTTCTTTCAGCTAGCCACTTATCTCTCCAGCTGCCTAAAAGCTCTCAATTTACAGGTGCCTGTTATGATTTCTTTGAGATGGCTGCCTTCTTAATGAAAGAAAAAGAATTTGTAGTCTCTGAAATATGCAGCTTTGTGAGAGGGAGAGAAACTATAATGAACTACAAAGCCAGTATCTGTTTTCCACACTTTTTGTACTCCAAAAAGTTAGAATTTTAGTTCAATGCTCATCCTTTCAAATTGTTCTGTAGATCTCCCCCATAAGTCAGGACTGAGATAACATGGATAGTTATATCATATGCTGCATATGTAAGTGAAGAAGAACAGTTGTTTTCTATTTATGTTTAGCTTTCAACTCCACTTTTATTTTTTTTGTTTGTTTTTAAGAAGGGCTTGTTTGTCTGGAAGCTCATTTATGCTTTCTTCAATACCAGGTAGCTTAAAAGTTACTTCTTGCTATACATCTTCTTGAGGCTATAAGAACTTATAGTCAGAATTCTGCATGCAATTAATAGACTAGCACCTGAGAAGCCACAAAATGTGATGTCTATTGATTTTAGTGTGATAACATCTCAGCTATATTCAGGTCTGTCTTAGAAAACAGATCTTTTAGCATATGAAGATTAAAGAAAAACAGATATCAAAATTACACTCTGAAATTAAATTGACATTTAAGAATGGTGTCACATATGGCAAAAACAAGGTAATAGCCTTTCCTGGGACCTGTGACGTGTACTCCAAAATATTTGAAAGAAGTTATTTTTTCTAAGTATGTAATCAAAATGGGATAAAATAATAATAATAATGTACCTGAATTATACTGGAAAACAGATCACTGTACCTATATACAACAACTTTTAAGTGGTATTCTGTCTTCTGTGAAGAAAAAATCCATTACAGTTATCCAGTCCCTAGATGTACTTTCTAAGTCTGGCCGCACGAGTGCGCTGTTGAATAAACACCATGCCCCATTCCTGGTTTAAGTTAGAGGTAGTACACCATTTCTGTGTAACCAGGATATAACTACTGGAGCAAAAGCAAACGAACTTTAGAAAATATGTTACAGTGATAAAAAATAAAGTTCTGTTTTACCACATTAATATTAATAATAGGAGCTATGACTCACATATCAGAAAAAAATGTTGTCCACAAAAAACAGAGCTGATAAATTTGTCACCTCAGTGAGGCTTATTCTAATTTCTCTCCATGCATCTGGATTTGATACACAATTTTTGTAAACTCTTTTTTTTTTTTCTTTCCTAAAAAGATTTACATCTTTTTTAACCATAAAAAACCTAATTGCATATGTGAATCTTCTTTTAAGACAGAATGTTACATGAGCCCGTCTGCCTTCATGATATCACAAAGATGGCAAGAAATATTGCAATTACAGAGTTATCCACAGTGTCTGAGTTAGTTAGGGAAAAGTGCAAATGTCGAGTGGGTAAAAGTATACCACAAGGGAGGAATGTGATACATGTTTGGGAAAGGATAATCTTCCATATACAGTTCACAAAGAACAGGGTGATCTTGTAAAGAGAGAGACAACTACCAGATATGACCAGTATCTTCAAACTTTGGTATGATTGTTGGGTTTGGGGTTTTTTCTACAGACACCCTTTGACAATGTAAACATTTAGTCTCTTCCTGAAACTTGATTTGGGTATTCTTATGAAGTATTTATAGTGTGCTCTAACCTGATGCTTTGCCTTTACAGTTTCTCACAAACTGAAATTAGTGTTATTAGACCATAAAGAAGCACCTAGTGGCTACAAATGTTTTAAGTAAGATGGAGTACTAGGCAAAACCCAGAAGTTTTAAGTCCCTGAGTTTCTTGTATCCATTGTCTATATTTAACAACAGGTTATGTATGCCTTCTCAGAGATTTATACATAATTCTCAGAAAAAGGTGTAAAATTCTTTACAAAATCTACTTTAAGCCTCTTAAATCCAAAGGCACTCTAGCTGAACTTGTTGACTATCCTAACCTTTTCAAGAAGATTATGGCATTTTTGTAAAGGAAGATATCACGGTTCCACCACTCCCAAAGAATCATTTAGACTGATAGAATTACAATATGTGTATTAGGACACTGTAAGGTTGTGTCCTAACAGGTCAGAAACTGCCTGTTTCAGGGCGTGGGATGAAGAAACAAGAATGATTTCTGCAGCAGCAGTACAGAAACAGTGTTTAGGAAAAAGAGTAAAATGGTTTGTTTCTTTCCGTAAAGCCCTGTACGTTCTGAACCTTAAAATAATGTTATCTGTTTGCTTGTAGAGCAGTAAAGAGGGGTCAAAAAGTATTTTCTGCCTTCAGCATTAGGTTATGCTACACATATAAGAAAAAAACAAACAAACAACTGTTCTTTATTTTACATAAATCCACTCAGATTGTCATTTTCTTCCCCTAACAGTGTCATAAATAGTGAATTAGCTTACTATTACTTCATTCTGCTTCTTTTACTTCATACATTGAAACCTGAGATCCAAAATTAAATTTTCTGCTACCAATATCCCCCACAATGGCATACAAGGCAGACCACATTAATGTTCATTGGAGCTCTTTGAGATGACTGAATTAGCACAGCCAGCAGAAACAGTTAAACTGTGTGCCCAAATAACCACATGCTTCTTTTGTTCCCATAAACTAATGCCAAAATAAACCAACATCAAACTCCAGAAATCACTATCAAAGTTCTTTTGTCTTGAGGATCTGCCACTTGAAGTTTCCTTTTTATCAGCTGCACAAAAATTCTCAGGGAACAGACGAATTTCCTCTTGGATATGAGGAAAATAATCTTTAAAATGTTCCAGATGAGTTATTCTGCTGATCTTTTTCACCTTCTCCCATGTCCCACCACACTTACTTAGGTTTTCTTCCCATTTAGGGATGCAGTACTACTTTCTTTTTTTTCTTTCTTTCTTTTTTTTTTTTTTTTGCTAACGCTGTCCTTATTGCAAATTAGATATACAAGCTGACAGAAAACACAGAAAGTACCTTTGAATTTTACACTTTAAAGACATTACCCCTGTTTTGAGTTCTCAAAGCTATAAGCTGTTTTGCAGCCAAAGTTCTGCAGCAAATAGTGCCAATAGACTACAGTTCTCCATAAAATAATTAATTCTCAGAAATTTAAAATTAAGCCGAAATAAAATTTTAAAATATGTTGCAATGCATCAAAAATCCATTTTCTTATAAAGACCATGAATAAATATTTTATTTTTTCTAATATGACATGTTATGATTCAAAATTCTGTTATCATGTCTTTTTAGAACTAGAGAAAGAATTAAGCAATTGAACAAATTAAAATGTGTGGGTTTTTTCTTGATTCCAGATTTACTTTGAAGTCCACTGCATAAGATAGTTACTTCAATTAAATTAGTAAACCAGTCTCCTCCTGAAGAGTAGTGTGATGGAACTTACCATATTTATTCTCTTCTAAAAGTTTAACATTTTATATTCTTTTCCATTTCTACATTTATAACTCACCTAGTGCCAGCTACTTTTTCTCCATAACACTGCACTGAAATTATTTTTGTCACCTAAATATATAACAAGCAGAACAGTGACATCTGAACAACAAAACTAATCTCAGCTGGTTTCCTGTGAACTGATGTGTATTGATGTGAAGTTACTCTGCTGCAGGCAGTATCTTCATGTCCTCAGTCTTCCCTCATTCCCTTCTTTACCTTACACCAATAGCAATGCAAGAGTGTCATGGCCCAATGATGTGGCGGGTTCAGATACATATGTGCTTGCTAGTGTCACAGATGAAAAAATAAACTGTGAATGCTAAAAGCTGACAGATAAAGTCTGCATGTTGAGGTGTTGATGAATAAATTAAATTGATCTTTGAAACTCTGAAGCACAAGCCTGCTACCTGCCACCTGCCAATTTTGGTAATATCTGGACAAAACAAAGGTCACACGTCCTGAACCCTCCAATCAACAGAGACAGATCAGTAGGCAGATCATGCATTGTGCTTCTGCACACAGACTATCTGAATTTAGAAAACCAAGGGCTTGGAAGCCTCAAAAGAACAGCTGGCTACAGAAAGAAAAGTCCCTGAATGGAAGAGGTCTCAGAAAGTTGAAGGGGCCCCAGAAAGAAGTAAGTGAAATCCTGTTTGGAGGAAAGATCCTGGAAGTGGGGAAGATCCTGGAGAACAAAGAGATGTATGGAGATGAATGGTGTGGAATGCCCATGGATCTTGGACTGTAATGCCCAAGGCTGCAGGAGGTGGCACAGCAGGAACCAGCCCAGCCCAGCAGGGACCTTCATTCAGAGAAGGAAAGTTGAGAGCTAGGAAAGTGATGTGAATGAGTGATTGTGCTGGATGATCAGGTAGGATGAAAGCTCTAATTTTTTTGGTTCTTAAAAGTCCAGTGTTCAGATCCACCGTGGATTGTCATTTACTCTTTTGTATTAGGGTCACTGGGCAGCCAGTACATACAGGCTGAAAACTAGGTCCTTAGCCAAAAGGAAGGGACAACTGTTGAGATCAGGCTTCAGCTTTTAATTCAGCGATGTATGCCAGTCTGTCTGCTATTCAGCTGATGTTCACAAAATCTGAAATTTTTTTCAGCTATGCTTCCTCCTTCTGTGCCATCACCAAACAATTATCCAGCAGGTTCCAAAACTATTGGAGAGGACAGAAAGACAGTACAACTGCATAACATTCTAGTTCCTTAGAAAATCAGAGTAACAGGAACTCGGTAATCTCCAACACTAAATTTTTACTATTCTTTCTGTAATTGCACAATACAAGAAAGGCAAACACAAAATTGCTTCATACATACTTAACATTTACTTATGCGGAACATTTTGCAATTATACTTTACTATATCTGGTATTATAGGAATGGCAGTTATTTCCCTTTCCCATTGCTGAAGAGTGGCGAAAAAATGCAAAGATTAAATTTTAATAGCAAGGAAAGATTTTGAGAGAGGCTACATAGGAACATTAAAAGTACACAAGAGAGGCAGTGTTCAAATGACTAAAAACATCTGCTCTGTTTATTGCTCATTCAGCACCTTTACAATCATTAACTGTAAATACCATGTTCTACAGTATGTGAGAAGATGTATCACAGGCCAAAATTAAAACTGCAGTCATCCAGATATGAATGCTACTTCTGACAGGGAAAACAGAGAACTCCAAATACGTTCATATTATCAAGAATTCTGTGGTACATATCGTATGTCACTGTGCCTGGTGGATGGTGTCGAACAAAGAAGCTGCCACACATAATAAGACAACAATTGTATCCCATTGTACCATTCCATCAATGAAGACTAGTGGAAAGACTGGGTAATGCTTGAAAAGTATACATTTAAAGGATGACCTGTATTTCTGGGTAACTTATGGAATGTCCCTTTATATTGTGTCACTCTCCCTTCCTTTTGAAGTTAACCCTACTCTCCTTTGGAATAGAAGGGCTAAAGCCAAAGTTTATGTGACTCATTGCCTGTAAGAAAGGAAAGTTAATGTAGTCCAAGGAGCCTTCATGCCTGTATACGTGACAGCCTCCACATTTTCCTCTATATGCAGTGAAAACATGTGGCTTGTAATACTGATGGGCATTACAGCATATTGCATGGACTAGTTTTGCTGAACCACATCTTTGGACCTGTGTGTCCCCTATTAAGTGAAGAGACTGCCTCTTCTGTGATCTCAGGTTCAAGGGACATCATCCTTCTGTTGTTTCTGGAAGGACCAAAAGTGATGTAATCCACAGTGAGTAAAAGAAAAAAATGCAGTAACATCCAGTGTGAGAACTCTAGACTTTGAGAAAGGTTAAAAAACAGTAAAATGGCACTGGAGCAGAAATAGCTTCCATTTACACCATTTTTCACTTTTGTCTGTGTATGTATTTAAGAACAGAGGTTTCTCAAAAAACAAGAGACTTTTCAGCCGTGGTCAGCATAGGCATTACTAAATCTTTAGTATTCTGTTGTATACAGAAACACATGGAGTTTTAAATAAGTGCCTGCTGTTTTGGGTAGTAGAAAGTTTCACTGTACAGAAGAACAGAATTATTTAATGACAGTTTGGAAGTACTGGGAATAATAGATAGGCTACAGTAGACTCAGTTGAGCCCCATATAAGTCTTTGGCATGCTATGTAAACAGGATGTGAAATGAGATAAAGTTGGCTATTACATGCTCATATTAGAATGTTCTTAGAATATTAAAAAGCCCTACCATTTCCAAGAAAAGAAAAAAAAAAAGATAGATTGCTATGTCTGTTTATTTCAGTAAGCTGCTAAATATGTTCAGTTTGTTATCTTCATGCCTTCAGGATAGAAGACATCAATGTGAAGAGAAAGAGGAATATATGTTATTGTATAATGAAAATATCATCTGTATTCCCTAATAGTAAGTCACTGGATTTTAGACTAGAAACTGTATCCAAAATTAGAGCAAGTGTTTTTGACCTGACATCTCCAAAATCTGAAAATCCTATCTTTCACTTTTGTTTTGATGTTTTCAATTGCTTTTACTGAAAATGTTTTGCATAGACTTTCTTTAGACTGTTAACTATTTGTGAACAAACTTTTCCCCAGTGTAAATCTGGCAATACACTGGAGTCATAATTAAAAATAAGTTTTTATATGTGATCTTTTTACTGCAATATTTCATTGGCTATGTTTCAGTTTTGTTCCACCTTGAGAAACTTTGAGTTAGGTCTCCTGTAAATTGTTTGCAAATTAACTGGCTGATAAAATGTAATTGCTGATATTTACTGTATGCTTAATATAATTCATGCAGTAGTGTGTGGTACCAAGGAACTCTTTCTCATGGCTTCAAATATTGACTTTTTGCATTAAAAAAACCCCACAAAAGCAGCAACAACAGTGTTAGGCAGTTGTTTTCTTTGTTAATTTCCATGCCAATAATTATACTAAAAATAATTTTATAGTAGTTTTGTTGAAATTTTTCTCAATGTGACTGTTTTCTAAACACTGCTACCTTTCAAGATAATTTGAGATACTAATCTGAATTAGAAGAAAATTTTGAAGATATGCCCAGTAATGGACAGTACCTAGCATTGTATCTGTAGGGATACAGTTATTAGCAAGGTCTGTGGCTGATGAAATACAGTGTAATGGTAAAACTAGGGGAAAACAACAAAAACACCACAAACAAACAAACAAAACCAACCAACCAACCAACCAAAAACCCCAAAACAAAACAAAACAAAAAAACCCACCCAAAACCAAGAAAGAAGAGTGAAAGACAGCGTGACAGAAAGGGAAGGGGAGATGTAGGCACAAAGAAGGAGAGAGAAAGAGAGATGGTGGGAGCAGGAGGAAATGAGAGAGAGAACGGAAATGCCACTTCCCAGTGGCCAGACACAGATATAAGTATGTGGGGCTCCCAAAGGTATGTGAAGCTCCCAAGATGAGTGTCCTCCCCTAGTTCCCTGTTCAGTGAAGCAGTTGGTCTCCCCAGTATTACTTTTCCCATGATAGCTTCATATTTTTCATCAGGACTCAAACAAATTCTCCATTCATTGTTCCTGCTTTTGATGCTGTTACTGCTGATCGGAGCATGTGCTGGTCAGGGAAGCTGGTTCATAGCTGAGCTTTATGCCAACACTAAATTTTGGGATACAAAATCTAAAACCTCTATTTATTATGAAGACCACTACTGATGTGGATTTAGAAAGCCTCTTCAGATCCAGAAATGCTCAATGACACAGTGAATTATAATATAAATGAAAATAAAGTTTTAAATAAACTATAAAGGCTAAGATGGGAGGTTGGCTGCAATGTGAATGCATCCTCAGTATTTTCATGGCTTAATCTACCCAGATGTATCAATTACAATTAATTTAAGATTGTTTCTTATTGTGGATGCTGATGGCATATGTTATTATTTAGTTATTCTACAGTGGTGTTGGTGTAGTGCATTATAGTGTTTCTACAGCTGGTCATTTAAAATAAAAAAAAATGTTCTGTGCTGTGGCTGTAGTGAGTACAAACATTTCACTTAAACCTGGAATGTTACCTTGTGGCCCAGGAACAGATACATCCTGCAAGGATGGTTCATGTGACACTCAGTCTACATCTTGCAACTTGGACCCATCTTCTCCTTAACAAAAAAATGCACTGCTGTAGCATTATCAGGTCTTGACCCAGTGTAGCCTCTGAAAAACTGTATTAAAAAAATAAAATGCTTTATCCACGTCATATATTTTTCATTGCATTTATCCTGAAATTACAATCTTACATCATGACATTGAGAATCCTTTCCACATTTTTCAGTCTGCTTCAGTAACAGCCAAAGACTGGAGATCTGAAATTTTCACATTGATTTGTCTTTGAATGTATCTTTTAAGCAAGTCTTTCTACTGACCTAACATAATACTAATGGCTGGTGAAGAATTAATGAACTCTAAAAGACTTTTCTTAAGCCTAACACAGGTAAAATACAGAACTTTCTTGACATAGTATACAACTTATAGATAAAAGCAGCAGCTCCTTGATGTAAAAAAAAAAAAAAAATCAGTTAGAAAAAAAGAAAAAAAGATTGTAATTGTGTTTAAAGAAATTTAGTTGTTTCAGTGAGGTATATAAAAGTATGTCTCACTCCTTTAAAATTTCAGGAATTGCTTATTAAAGCCAATTTGGTGTGTCGGAATAAGAGGAACAATAAGTGAGTGAAGGGTTAGCAATGTACGTAAGTAGATAAAGCCAACAGAACAGGACAAATGTGATAATGAAAGAGCGACTTCTTGTAAGATAAAAACATTATCCGGTCATTATGGGAAAATAAATACTGCATATCTGCTTTAAACAAGTTCACTCATGTCACAAACAGTCCAAATATTGCTGTTGGTGCAATACCTGTAAAGCCCATTTAATAGCTGGGTAAATGTTTAAGGAGGTAATTTATTTCAAGTTCCATGCAACTGAGGATACCCTCCCGCTTTTAATATTTCTATACTACCTTAAACCCTGTATCTATCTACTCTTGAATCAGCCTTGGAAAGAATGACAGATAGCAAGAATAACACTAGTGACGCAAAATACCAGAGTAGTAATTTATTAGTGCCTTCAGGAATTATAGAGCTAAAATTTTGCATGCAGTTCCAGGGAAGGCAGCTTCTACAGCACCTTAGAAAAACAGATGTTTAAAAGTTCGTTCTTTCCAACACTCCTGGAATTCCACCAGCCATTAGAGTGATGAGTGAATGTGGGCATGTAAAATGTTAGATGCACGTCAGACTTTTCCTTTATTCAGAGGTTTGGCTTCCTGCCATGTGTTCTGGCAATAAATTTGCTGTAACAGAGCTGCTTCTATCATTCTCCTGAGTAACAGTATCCCAGAAGAGACAATAACAGGCAAAATAAGGTAAGCAAGAATGGAAGATTACAATATTTTTTTAAATAGGCTTTAATGTAAGATTTTTTTTTTCTTTAAAATCAGACTGCTTGTATAGATTATAACAAATAGTGATTTTTTTCACTTAGCTTTAAAGTTTTCTTCTGAAATCTCTTCCTTAGCCTAGTTTATGTCTTTTTATATATTCCTATGTCTAGAATATAGATTTCGTAAAATCTTTCTCATTTGGAAGAACCAATAACCTCATTATTTATTAGATATAGGATGCCAAAAGTCCTTTTTAATCCACTGATAAATTATAACAAACTTGCAGAAGTTAATTATATTCTGTCAGCTGCAAACTTACATGCTTGACATAAACAGTTCTGATTCTTTAAAAGTTTCAGAGATACCAGATATCTTATTATAGAAGTACCAATATAGTATGAGATAATATTTGGATGATACCACCGTGTGAATGAACTCCAAAATTTTTAATTCTGTTTTCATTTATGAATTTAATTTAACTTCATGATAAGATGTGTCTGGGGGTTAAGTGGAAGGGAGAATGATGGCTAAGAACAAAGATCACTAAGAGGACAAGAGAAGCTAGATAACAGATTTTCTTTGCTGTCTTCATCTAAATGAATAGATAGTACCTATGTAGCAGGAAAAATATTCAAACTCCGTGTGCTTTTAGGGTGATCTTGTTGCCATTGGCCCCAGATGTGCTCAACTATATCTGATTTTGGCAGCTGAGAGGGCTATAGCTCAAGTTTTCTACTTCAATTGTACTTGCTTAGATGTTAAACAACACAAAACAGACCCGTTTCCAAACAAAGTGGTTGACTGGGCCTGCAGCCAAAACAGGTATCCAGCTCTTCTAGCCCTCTTCAAGCCAGCATATACCTTACAGAAGAGAGAAAAGAACTGAAGAAATAGGCATGAAAGACATTAAACCAAGGAAAGATACAGGGAGAGACACACAACATTAAAAACTGTGAGTAAGAATGAAATAAGCGGGAGTAGGTGATATCTGTGTAAGAACGTGGTAGGAGAAAAAAGGCTTACTGAAATGGGAGTACTTATATGTCACTCAGTTTTAAGGTTCATGTGAGGAAATTCAAGCTGTGGAAGCCTTTGATATTTATTGTTTTATTGTTGAGAAATTTATTTGTTTGGGAAAGCTAATGGAGGTGAAGTTCTACCATAGACTTTTCAATTTTCTGCTTGTTCAAACAAGCCAAAATAATTGAACTTAAGTATACTCTTTCAGAACGTCAAGATTACCTGTCTCTCTTTCTCCATATAAAGTTTCCTAAGAATTTATTCACTTCTTAAATATGCCTCTGAAAGTTTATTTGAACTGGTCTGCCCTCTTCAGGAATTCTTCAGAACCTTGGCTTGTAATCAACCTTTTTTACAGTGGTGTGTGTAAATAATGCAGATGCAAGACTCTGAATGTAGATGGCTTACAAGGTAGCATGTTGGTTCTCAAAAAAAAAAAAATCCTTTAGTACTTAGGACTAACTCAACATAAATTGGCATTAGTAACTTCAGTATGTGAGGGGAAAGTCCAGCAGAATACAATTCCCTTGCTGCTTCACTGGGTATAAAAATCAGGAATTTGGATCTTCTGAGCTTCAAATTGAGTGTGTTGGGTACATTAAGAAAAGTGTGTCCAGCAGGTCAAGGGAGTTTCTCCTTCCCCTCTACTCTGCACTAGTGACACCACATCTGGAATATTGTATCCAGTTGTGGTCTCCCTGGTTCAAGAGAGACAGGGAAATACTGTAAAGAGTACAACAGAGAGCTACAAGGATGATTAAGGGACCCAGATATCTCTCTTATGAGGAAAGGCTGGGAGACCTGGGGCTGTTTAGTCTAGAAAAAAGAAAACTGAGAGGAGATCTTATTAATATTTACAAATATCTGAAAGGTGGGTTTCAAGTAGAAGGTGCCAGTCTCTTTTCTCTTGTGCCCTGGGATAGGACAAGAGGTAAAAGCCATAAACTGGAACACAGGAAGTTCCACTTCAACATGAGGAAAAACTTATTTCCTGTGAGGGTGGCAGACACCCTGTAACAGGCTTCCCAGAGAGGTTGTGGACTCTCCTTCTCTAGAGACATTTAAATCCCACCTGGATCTGTTCCTGTGTGGCCTGCCCTGGGTGATCTCCAGAGGTCCCTTCCAACTTCTACCCTTCTATGATTCTATGATTCTAAGTGCAGCCAAACTAAAATTGCACTTATGTTTTCAGCAGGAATAATCTGTCAGGGATTAAATGTCTGTTTTTGAGCATCCTAGATCTAACAAAGTCTTGATGCTTTGTCAATGATGAACACCTAGCACACTAACATCTCTCAAAATAGACTAGCTGATACTACTTGCTGCCTACATACTTTGTAGACCCTGATTCAGTTAGATGTTTGAACAGGTCATTTCCTAGTTAGGATTTAGTGAAAAAACCACAAAGGATCTTCTCTTCTCTTTAGCAAGCTCTATGATAAAGTGATTTCAGCAAGATGAAGACCCATCCTTTACTTTCTACCTCTAACTACAAGTTATCAGACATTTGAAGAATAAGACTTATTTACTAGGAAGAATAAATTCTTTCTATAAATGTTTAACTTTTCAGTGTCCTAAATGAATGTTTAGTTATAAATAAAGAGACAAAGAGAATGAAAAAGAGCCTTAGCTAGCATTCTTTTTCTGGTAACATGAGAACTGCCAGGAACAGAATTCTTTCATTTCTGCTAGTTCAAATATTTAATATGAAATTCTGCATCAGTCAACGGGAGCAAACCAGAAGATAGAACTGCCTTCCACTAAGTGAATTCACAACCACTATATTAATGTCAAAGCCATGATCTCTCTGCCCTAACTGATATTTAGTTATTCTCTACAAGTTGCATGGAGCAAAAATGATACCCATCTCATCTTGGTTCATTCACCAGGGTACCAGACAAAATCAAAACTCCCTGTTTTCTTTAGTCTGCAGTTGCTGTAAGTAGTTACAATAAAGAGTTAACCTCAGGAGAGTGTGTAGACTTGAGAATTTCAGTTTTCCTTTCCTCAAACCACAGTGAGATCGTTAGCTTTTTTGAAATGCAGTGATTTAAACTGCATCCTCAGGATATCTTATTAGCTGCCTGGGTGGTTCCTTAGTCAATGTAGTTGTTCCCATTCTTAGACACTAGTGTCTCCTTAGGATGTCTGTCCTCCTAGGTAGTGCTTAAATCCTTTTATTCATCTAGCCTTAAAAAACTGAAGAAAAAAATTTTTTTTTGTAAAGATAGTCACAAGTGCAACATCATTTAAAAAATGCAGACCACATAGAATTCAAATTATTGAATTATAAAAGAAATGTTAATCATTTGAAAATGTGAATGTTGGATACAGTAGGAGACTGGTTTTGTTGTGGTTTTTGTTGTTGTTGTTTTGGGGGGGGCAGATTTGTTTTGTTTTGGTTTGGTTTGTTTGTTTGTTTGTTTATTGGGTTTTGTTTGTTTGTTTGTTGTTTTTACTGGACGCTTGTGACATTCATTGATAATTATAATATACTCAAATTTCCAAACCCCAGTCCTCATTCCTCAGGTAATGTTTCCTGAACCTTGGTTTAGTATTGTGATATGTCTGCATGTCTTTACTGAAAGACAAATGTGTTTGTGAATTTTCAATCACAAGTCATTTAAAAATTATCTTAGACTGTATGAAGGACAAAAAGAATGTATTTTCAATCCAGCTAGAAAAGTGTATCTAGCTTCCTATGATTGAAAAGCATAAATAAAATAAATTGTAATCACATAAACGGCTCATATTTTATCTAAGGGGAAGTCTTGTAAAATATATTCCTTCAGCACAACTGTATCCATGATAACCTGCTTCTTAGTGGAAGTATAGATAGATAACTGGTTTAATATCACTGGAAACACACCACTTTTGCCTTGCAAGACACAGGCTTGTGTCATGCAAGCAAATATTTACTAAGTTTACTCTACTTCCTTTAACTCACATTTGTCAAAATTACACTTTTTGAAAACTCACTTCTGAAATGAAATATGAAGTACATGACAAATTCCAACTCCTACTTTAGGACTGGAAAAGAGAGGCACCTCGCGCTATCAGGATTTCTTGAGTGCTTCCACAATGCTGCTCCGCTCAGGCTGCAAAAAGCCATATGAAGTGTCTCCCTGTGGAAAGCAGCCTGCTAAGAGGCGGTATCTTCTGAGAACTTTGAAAACAGCTTCTGAAAAGTCAGGTAACTCTTTCCTGAATAACAAATATGTTTGTAATCTTGGAAAGATGAGTCCAAAACAAGGCAGAATCCAACCAAATTAAGTATGTGGAACAGCTTGTCTATAATAAGGTCAAAAATAAAAATACCTGGAAAACAAATCAAGCTGCCTTTAAGACAACCAGTACAGAAATGCTCCTCAAAATAAGCAACATTACGATTTTTACACCACCAAATTTAGACCAGTAATTCCTAAAATAAATCTATACCTCTCTGGAAAAGAATGAATGATATAGCAGGCCTGCCAACCATTATATTTTGGGCACTGTACTAGTTCTTGTAATTCTTGTTAAAAGTAGAATTTTTACAAGATAATTATTATTACATGTTTTAAAAAGTTTGCTGTATTGATTATTATAGTTGTCATTCTGTTATTTTTTA
Source organism: Megaceryle torquata (assembly GCA_024611175.1). Taxonomy (NCBI): domain Eukaryota; kingdom Metazoa; phylum Chordata; class Aves; order Coraciiformes; family Cerylidae; genus Megaceryle; species Megaceryle torquata. The sequence goes on along the minus strand of JANIJG010016652.1, from coordinate 3,040 downwards.
GAACAACCCATTTTTTTTTCCTGGAAGCCTGGTAGTCTTAGTTGTCAGGCCTTTGGAGAAAAGGTCTTTGCTCACCCATAGACCATCTATGCATGTGCTGAAAGGTCCAACACAGGACCTGTCAGACCTGCCACTTCTGGAGGGTGGCAGGGTGTGTATCATCCAACTCTTTTGTTTACTGTACATGCAGAGTTTTTGCTCAGCCTAGACAGGGTGGGGAAAAAAATTAATGGAAACAATATTTTTTCAAAATGTTTGCTTAGATACAGATGTTTCAGAGGCAGTACATCAATGTAACAAAATTTTTGATGAAATCAAGCATTCCCAGATCATTATATCACTGCTGTGCATTTTGAGCATCCTGTGTTTTAATTGCCTAATTGTTCTGGCAAAGAAAGGACTGTTTAGCTTACAACATACCCTGGTGTGTAGCCTCAGAGATGTCTTAACTGAATCGGAAAGTATCAAACCTATTTCAGTACAAAAATGTCCAGACTAACATAATCAAAACTGTGTTATTTTTTTAGGTGTCTGACAGCCATGTGTCTGGACCCATATCCTTCTGACTTCCAGAACAGTACAGTTGTGTTCAGTAGTGATAGGCAACAATTTCCCTCCAGACAGCTTTTAGCTATGAAGATCTGTTTGTTTGGTTGGGTTTTTTTCTGTAAGAGATGTCATGTCCTCAAAATAAATGCTATTTCAGGTAGCCGTAAGATCTCTAACCTATTGTCTGTACACAGATCCAATTTTCAAAGTGCAAATACTGGAAAACAGGCAAGTACTTATCTATGAAGTGAAGGAAACAAATCTAGAAAACACTGTGCTGCAGAGATACTTTCCCTACATCACCTCTTGTCATATTCAGAATGAAAACTTAAAACCTAACTCTGTGTTTTTCACCTCCTTCTCCAGGTGCAGGCTCCTGTGCACAACCTTGCTCTGGCTCTGGTTCCCCACAGGCTGCTCTACCCCCCCGTAAGACTACTCATTCACCAGCCAACTGCTAAGTTAGGCCCCTTCTCTTGGGTTCAAATTCCTCCTGTCCCCATTTGTTTCTTTCAACATAGCTATCTGCAGGTTGTCCACAATACCTTTTCTTACACCATCCCTCAGGCTCTTGGATTGGAAGATATTTTTTCAAGCTCAGGTTTTTGTACACATTAACTTTCTGAAAGGTCCAGCATACATCTCTTCTTGTCACTCAGATAACCTTCCAATCAAATAAATCTTTTCTTCCCTTCACACCATTAAGCCCTCAAAACTGCTGTTTAAGACCACTGTATAATTTCTTTTATATTTTGGCTATGCTATTCATAGTTCAATTATACAAAGATTATGAAGCAAAGATTGCTATCAAAATGCACCTGATTTTTTTTATCATAGATTTTCACTATTTTTCTGTTGCTAGTAAAATTAATCACAACTAATTTTTGATTAGCATTTAGTCTGAGAGAAACACTGAAATGCTATATACTGACTGAAGATTCAAAAACAGTGCATTTTGACGTAGATGAAGATGGTCATCATGAAATATCAACCAAGGATTCACAATCCCAAGAAGGTAGTGTGCTTTTTATCCCAAACTCACCAAACATATGTGTAGTACTATAGGACAGTTTTTAATGTACTTCTTTGTGTACTGTGTTCAGTTTTGGGCCCCTCACTTCAAGAAAGACATTGAGATGTTAGAACATATCCAAAGAAGGGCAATGAAGCTGATGAGGGGTCTAGAGAACAAGTCCTGTAAGAAGCAGCTGAGTGAGCTGAAGTTGTTTAGCCTGGAAAAAAGGAAGCTGAGGGGAATTTTTTATTATTGCTCTCTACAACTACCTGAAAGGAGGTTTTAGCCAGGTGGGGTCAGTCTCTTCTCCAAAGTAACAAGCAATGGGACAAGAGGAAATGGCCTCATGTTGCACCAGGGGAGGTTTACGGTTGAATATTGGGAAAAATTTCCACACAAAAAGGGTTTTCAAGCATTGGAACAGGCTGCCCAGGGAAGTAGTGGAATCACTATCCCTGGAGGTATTTAAAACACGTGTAGATGTGGTGTTGAGGGACATAGTTTAGTGGTGGATTTGGCAGTGCTGGGTTAATAGTTGGACTCAGTGATCTTAATGGTCTTTTACCACCTAAATGATTTTGTGATTCTATGATTCTACATTTTCTGTGGGTGTAACATTATATTGCATTTTTATGAATATTGATAGTGATGTAAGAAAACATGTGTTCCAATTAACACAAGGTACATAATATACTTAAATGATAAGAGATAATTTTGTTTGCTTCCATTTGAATTAGTGGGAAGTTTAGATGCTTAGCTATTAAGAGAGGGAAAACAAAAATAATCCTCAGAGACAAGGGAAAACTGGAGAAAAGTAGAGAGTTTGGAATTAGCAGATTTTTTTTTGTAGAACCCTCTTTTATATCAAATGTTGCTTCTATAATCAGCACCAAAAATGATATCACAACTAACATTACAGAAATAGTTGTTACAGAGTATTCTTTTGGTAGAGAAGAAGCAAATAACAACAGATACAGTTATTCTAGAATTATACATTTTCCAGAGATGTGAAAGTAGGGGGAAAAAATAATGAACCGTATTTCTAACTGAAATACAGGAAAATGTTAAAATCTGTAAGGTAGCTGTCAACTTAGTGAAACTTTATTTCTTACAGAACACCATATTTTACAAGACTGAGAAGTTAATTACGTATGCTTCATATAAAGACTGAGAAAATCTTGTTTGATATATTTATAAATTAAATTACAGTTATTAAATTGTGAAAATGACAGTTGCACTGATAAGGTACCTAAGTGTGCTTTATGTCGAGTATCTTACTTGATAAATTCATAGAATTTTGAAGTAACTCATACAATTAGTATTGGTAATTTATGAACAGAACCAAAACCTGTTTAGAAGCAGTTTGTGAATAGACCCATAGTGTGACAATCCTGATGTAGAAGATAGTGATATTCCTAAAAGAAGAAAAAAAAAAAAAAAAAAAAAAGGAAATGCTTTGCGATATTCCTGTGTAGA
>JANIJG010016651.1:11909-33119 GCA_024611175.1 Megaceryle torquata | reverse complement strand
TTTAATTTTTTAATTTTAATAATTTCATGCTAATATTATAATATATTTTATATTACTTTTTTATATTATTAAAAATTGCCAGGCACCCACTCACCACCCACCAACAGAGCTGGCATAAAACAGCAGACTGCAGGCAGTATGGCAAATGCTGCATGGCTGACCTTCTGCCACCCCCACGTCTTGCACTGAAAAAGAATAATTTGGGCAGGGCAAGGCTATTCCCCTTCTGTAGCTTGGCAGGGAGCAGGCTTGGGGGCAGGCTTAGTGTTCTGGAATGGCCACACAGCCTGCACAAGTGGGCACTTGTAAAGTGCTTCTTCTCTTAATGTGAGTCTGATATGGATGCAGAAAAGAAATGAGCCTTCAAGGCATCTCAGCTTGTATGGATGTGCTGAGACCCTCTTGTGGAAGCAACCTGAAGTGGTCCTCAGAGGCCTCTGTGTCTTCTGTGTACAAGAGAGTTGTGTTTTTGTAAATCTGCTCATTTCTTCTTCTTCAGCTCCTCGACCAAAGAGTTTTGGTTTACTTCTTTCATATGAGGGCAAGAGCTGTCTCATAATTGCTGATGCCAAAGCTAAGAACCATGTAAGCCTCAGGGCAAAGGCAAACAGATGTGAACAATGTCTTACATATACTCCAGGCTTCAGGGTCTCTTCACAGATTGCTTGTTTAATCATGTAGCATTTCTGGACATTGACCTGACAATGTCTGAAGGGCAAAATAGGTTTTCTTTTTAAGGCTCCTTATATCTGGCATCAGCCAAGCTGGGAAAACAAATCCTGAACTTAGAAGATCACTCTTGGGAGAATTTCTCTTTGGCCAAGAGATAGAGCACTTGGAAAGAGGAACATCCATTATGATAATGTTTAGGGTTCATTGTTCTTATGTTCAAAAGAGAGCACTGCAGTGATTATGTCTAAGCTCCCAAATCAAAATGGGAAATAGACTTTCACCCAGTATTTCTATTACCCATGTGCTACCAATGCATGCACAGCAGGCACATTTGTGCATCTACGAAAGTTTAGAAAATACAGAGCCTCTAGCTCGAAAGTCAGACTAAAAGCTGGAAAAAATCTAGTCCAAGCTGAGATATATGGCCTAGAGATATTTTCTGGGGGCAAGGCTCTCTGGCAGAAGGATGCTGAAATGACTATTGATTGTTAATACTTATTTGCATCCTAATAGGACAGAGGGACCAGTCAGGATTGCGCTTCATTCTGTTATCTGATAGATGCACACCTGATAAATAATATTCCTTATTGCCAAGCTGATTAGATATATTTGATGGGATTTTTCAATTAATTTATGCATTTTATATCATTCCAGACAAATCAAGGGAGACAAAGCTGATACAGGAGAGGAGTAGAGCACATCTGACCAGTACCTTGAATTCCTGGGTGTTTCTTAATCTGTTTTACTTGTAGAAGCACTAAATGTAAAGTCCTTGAAAGAACTTTTCTGAAATTCTGTTTTGGCGAATTTGTAGAACTGTATCAGATTTTAGCTTGTTCTTTACATTTTCCTAAGATTCTTTTTTTTTTTTTTTTTCTTTTGAGATAAACCTATGATGCTGTAATTTGAATGTGTTTATGATTCTTAAGACACAGTCTCCCTTTCTTCCTTCTCCCCATCCAAACCAATAAACTAGCCAGTGAGAACTTAATTAAAGAAACAAAATCCCCTACACTTCCTGTGATTGCTATCATCTGTCTGATGGGGGTTTGAATCACGTGTGTTTGCTTCTCCTGTATTTTACCCAGGACCAATACTAAAGCTAATTGGAAGTCTTTCTGGTGTGTACAGAAGACTAGGAACACAGAGCTGTTGGTAAGCATAATTTTGGACCAGGAGTTCACATCCACATTTTTGGGGGGAAAAGTTGTGCTCAAATTTGCAATCAAGGCAATTGTGCTCATTCTGCCTGTAAAGGCAGAGCTTAGAGGCGTACCCATTTTCCCCAGTGATGGTCTGTTACTGCCTGGGAAGCCAATTTATCCACTTGTGGCTACAGCAAGGGTAATTACCAGCCCGCAGGCAGTGTGGATAATTAGGGAGTTTGGGCCCCAGCCTGAATTTGCATGCCAAGCTAACATCCTGCTACAGATACAGCCTTTACTGACAGGTCGGTAGCAATTTCACTTTAAGTGGCTCAAATGGCTTCAACAATACTGAATTGCAGGGAATTGTATCTGCTTAGTCCTTGTGAAAATCTGGTTTATATAATCCAAATAATTTTTCAGTGGTTAATTTTCAAGCATGCGATTTTGCCACCCGCACAGATGAAGAAGCAGATTTTGGGGCACAAAAAACCATACAGGCTTGAGGAAAGCTGGACTGCAATCCCCATGGAAATTTGACTCACAGTAACAAGGTGGGCGAGATCTCCCAGCTACTCAAATTGCTATTGATCCAGCTGGAAATCTGATCAAATGTATTTGTCTTTATTACCAACACAGTGAGTGGGTTGAATGGGGACCTGATTTCATGTGCTGCTAGTTATGCTGGGGAAAATCTTAGAGTCTCTGAAATGCAAGTGAATTATACTTGTTTGAAGCCTGGGGCCCTTTTAGAGTTTAGTCTACTGAACAATTTGTTGTAATGCTTTATAAAAGAGTCTAAGTGAATGTCCACTGAATATAGGGATTACTCCTTGCCACCAAATCAGTAAGTACTGGTGTCGTGCTACACTAAGCAGCAGCAAAATTTCTTATTTTATAGCAAGAAGCATTCAACTTCTTCTGTGAAAAATAATTAAGACTGATGCAATAACAGATGAATCCCGTGTCATTATTTTCTAAACAGAATATTACGGACACCACAGTGACATTAGGGTTAGGAACCTTACAACTGTAAGAGCTTTGGAGAAACCTGATGAAGGAAACACATTCCTACTTGTAAAAATAGAAAATACAAAGCTTATGAGCCTGACAAGACCTTCCTAGAAACCAGAGGTCAGCAGTGGTTGAGATCTAGAGGTCAGAGGTGCTTCCCCCTATTATCATTATGCAGTGGTGTCCAAAAAATGAGACGGAATCATGGGGGCAATTTCCCAAAGGTCAACAGCAGTCACTGTAGGAGCTGTATCAAGGGAGGATGAACTAGTAAAATCTCCTTTCTGTTATGCAGACAGGTCGCTGTGGGATTTACATATATCTAGTGTAAGATGGGCATTTAACTCCCCTGAAAGTGGCTATGATTTGAACTCAGTAGGAATTAGACACCAATCCTGCTCTAGAAATTTGATAAAGTCCCATAAAGCAAACATCAGCCTCTGTAACTGTTAGATCACTAGAGACTGACGCATCTTCAAAAAGCTGAGCCCTGGAAACCTTTCATCAGCTGGGATGTTCTATAGTGACCGCTGCAAATGGTACAACTACCTGCTGCTTATCTCATCTCTAATTCCAGTAGCCTTTGCAAGCAGGGTCTTGGCTTTCAGCCTGGTGCGGTGACTTTCACTTTATTGCACCCCATGTACCAGCTTTCAGAAAAATTCATATTGTCTAAGCATTTCCTTACTTTTAATTTCTTTTTTTTTTTTTTTTTTTTCAGGTTCCTGACAATGGCTGTGTGATGAAGAGAAAGCCTCGATATTCCTTTACCTAGATCCACCTAAGTTTCAACCTCTTTGCAGCTTCGATTCCCAGGGGCTTTCTGTAGAGCCCATTAGCCCTGTTTCCATTGCAGCTAGAGGAGAGACTACAGTACACCCTCCCACCCATCTGAGCTAGATGCAATCCAAATCATTCTTGCTGCCAACTCAAGAGACCAGAGTGTCTCCATCTCCTTTAACTATATATTCGTTATAGCCTCCACTGTAGAAATACAATAAATTTGGCATGAAATGACAAAACAGAGTTGTTTATCACTCTATAAACCCTGGAGGGCCAAATGGTTTTGACACTCAGGCAGTGAAGTGATTACAAATTGAGCCTTTGGGCTGCAGCAGTACCAGGGCTGCTGCTCCCTCTCAGCAACACATTCTTTGCTGGCTCTATGCTTGCCAGCACACTGCAAAGCAATTCCTACTGTCCATTTCAGTGCTGCATGCGGGTTTCTGCTTTGTGCTTGGCTTCTTCCCTGTCTTCTTCCATAAACCCTGGAAACAAGAGAAGAAAACAGCAGCAACTTTTTGACTATTATGGCCAAAATTAACGAATTCTGTTCTTGAAATATAATATGCACCACAAATAATGTAGCTGCAAATACTTTCTTTTTTTTTTTTTTTTTTAATGTGTGAAAAAGCAGGGTCTTTAATTTCCACCAAATCATGTTTCATAGAAAATGAAAGAAGATGAATATCTGCTCTTTATTATGAGAATGGGGTGGGAAAGCATCCTTATAAAGTCCTGCACAGTCATTAAAATCAGGAAAGCAGTTCCTCTAGCAAATCTTGTTCCTTCAGTTCTATTTTCTGTCACACTTGTGCTATTTGTTTATGCATTAGGGGCTGTTGTTAAGAAAATGGCAAGTGGGTTAATGGAGAGTTCTTAAATACTTCTCTTGTGTGGCTTAAGTCCCCCTGGGATCGATTTAATTGTTCCTACAATGAAAGCAGTACCGTCTTAAGGTTCTCTAGCTCAGATAAACATCTTTAATCACTTTCATGCTGAAATAAAAGGAGCTTGGGAATGTGAAACTTTAGTACACTTTGATTCCTGAAAGGAGAACTTAGGGACACATTGCAGATACATATATAAACCATCTTGCTAACATTAGAGGAAGGGTTTCCTATAAGGCTTTCAGGATGCTTTAATGTAAGTAGCTCCTATTATTGCAGCTAATATATTTTGCACATGTGCCACTCTTTGGATGCTGAGAACGCAGCTGTACAACTTCAGCTTCACTCTGGAGCTGAAACTGGTCATTATGGAATGTATTGTCGAGTATCAATCTGAAGACAAATTCTGAAGTTTAACTTAACTGGAGGCTTGCCAAGCAGAAGACTCAAGCCAGGGTCTGTTCTCCTCTCCATGTGCAGATGGGACTCCCACCGACATTAATGGAAAAAATAATAAATACTCTAACAAACTCATAACGAGGTAGGCTGGTAACAGGCTTAATTATCCATGTTCATGCCAAGGAATGCCTATGCCAGCAGGTGCTACAGGTAATAAGTTACCTGGAATGAACTATCACAGAGAGCAGAAAGGTTTCTTAACTTCTTATTTTTTAATGATAACCATTTAATCAACCACTAAAGTTAATTAGTAGACATAGCAAAAGAGAGCTGTACTGCTGCTCCACACCTTGCTTCTTCTACTTGCACACAAATGATGCTATTAATACTGGGAACCAGCATCCCAGTTTGCCTTCAGGGCTCTGCAGTGCAGCTGAGAAGAGGCACTGCCATGTACCTGCCTTCCCCCTGTGTGAGCAGTGACCGCTGGATGATCACAGCTCTTCCCTGCTAAGAAAGGGAGGCTTGCTCAAATCAATTTTCAGTGCACAACTTTGTGTAGCAAGCAATAGAAAAGCATGTTTAATTGTGGATCTTTGCAGGGGAAGGAAAAAAGAGTTCTGCAGGACTGTGCCCAGGACCACTGAGAGCACAGAAGCATTTTCAGAGTGTGCTGGAGATGGAGAATGGGATTCTGACCCTTTGCTATTCATTATTCTGATGCAAGTTCACTGACTTCAGCAAAGGACATGGTAAAAATGTCTTTTCTTCCATTAAATGGAGCCAAAACCTGATTCTTCATCATGAAAGTAGTGTTCCATGGGTAGAACCAGGTCCCATCCCCTTTTGTTTCAAAGCTTTATAATTTTCTTTCAGTTGAAGAGCAACATTAATCCACGTTATTCTCATCCTGCAAAAATATAGGGCTGATTTATTTCACCATGCTGGAAAGAGAAATCAAGTCCCATCTCACACCTTCAGAGGGTTTTGTGGTTTTTTTGTATCTGATTATTGCTGCACATCCAGCATTCTCAGGAATTTTACTGGTCCTTTTCATTAAACTTATTTCTACTACATTCTATGTACGTCTGCAGTCAAACACAAAGGCAGAACCTAGAAGCAAGTAAAAAGTCTTATGAAGCTCACATTCAAGAAGTTTTGCTCCACCACTTCTATAGTTTTTGGTTGTTTGTTTTTTTTTTTTTTAATACTTGCTATATTTTCAAGGCACATAAGAAAAATGTTATAATAGACTTATCACACAGAGCATAACCACTTGCTACCTCAAATTCATTTTTAAGGTTTCCTTTTTCTTGGGAATTTCTGTTGAAATAGTTTCAGTGATTGAATCCTGCTTGCCTCAGGACACAAGGGGGGATGTTACCCAGAGGTAAAAAAAAAAGGCAGTGTGTTGACTACAGCATGACAAAGAAAATTAGTCACATAGGTATCATTTACTTGTTTCCTTTCATGGCGTCTAATCCTCTATTTACATGGAGTATATCCATCACACCTACCCCCCACCACCACCCCAGTATTTTCTGTAGGCTAAGACAAACTTGGGGCATTATAGCAGACCCAAATAAATCAGCTCTCTGGTGTGGCCTCTTGTGTACTGGATATTTACACATTTGATATTCTTCCAGCTTTGAGTCCAAAACCAGAAACCTGTCCCTCTGGCTACTCTAATGATTATAGCTACATTTCCTATGGCTGCTCCTGCTAAATTACTTAAAATTTTAGTTTAATGTATATTACTTATTACAGTCAGCTGATAAGTTTTAGTAGGCAATATTCCAGGTCTCTCATTGAGATAAACTGCTCAATCTTTGACCTTGTAGTTTATCCACTTCAGAACCAGATTATTGTCTCATAAAACTGTTGAGATGGTGCTGTTACTTGCTATTATTTTAGAGGACAGAACTATAATCTTCATTTTAAAGATTTAAGTTCTTTTTACATGCTTAAAGTTTTCAAACTATGGGTCATATCCTGCCATTGATTTTTACGCAAAACTTCCAGCGTTTTTTGCAGTAATTGGGTTTTTCCTCTTGTGATTTCACACCACGGGATCAGAATGATGCAATCACATTCCTAATACAAATTTATGAACTTTGTATCATTGAATTGGTGCTATAAAACAAAATCATTTTCAGTCCAAAGGGCATGTGTGTGTATATTTGACAGACCTGTGCATCATTCTGCAAGCAACCATTTTTCTTAATATCAGCCAGTGAAACAAAGTTATACGTGAGTGATGTTGCTATTATTGAACTGATGGTGAGCCCAAGTGCTGTGTTGTTCCCTCCCTGAAATCATTTGATACAGCAGTGGCATTCCTGTTCAAACACTACAAATCAAAAGACACAGACTCCACTTCAAAGGGAAATTGAAATGTCCAGATGAAAGTCGAGATGAAAGTCCAGATGGAGAGACAAGTGTGCCTAGCTTTGGCTCATCAGATAAGTGGGGAACCAGGTGCATGTTTGAATTTTCCCCTGTCACAAAAATAAAATCTTCATTCTTTTGGGGGAGGTTATTTTACCCAACTACATTTCCCAACTACATTAGGGTCTGTGGATGAGCAGGTCCATTGCCCCATCTATAAAAGGTGTCTGTTATTTCAGTGCTCAAAACAAACAAAAGTTTATGAGAAATAAATCCCATTTTTTTCCTCTTTATACTGAGTACATATGCACTTTTACATTTGTTTCCTGGTTCTTTTAAAGCAAGCCAAAATAAAGCAGACTTATGGAATGGCAGATAATTAGACATGTAAATAAGAAAGTAAATGGAAAATTAAGAGTAAATTTGAGAACTGACTGTGACTGAAAGTTGGCTGCTCCCTCAGGACAAAGGCTGGGGAACACCTGAAGCTGGACCAGGGAGATGGCATATACATACAGCATAAACCTCCTCTTAGTGCTCCCCTGCTTCTCCCACAGCCTTGGGTCACGACCTCCCTGTTATTCTGATGCTGATTGGCTTGAAACAAGGGGGCCAAAATAGTGTCTAAAGAGCATCACAGAATAGAGAAGCCTTAACCCTTCTCACTTTGTTCTGAGATAACTCCAGTAAGGAGAGGGAAGATCCCAAGGCTCTCTGTGAGGCATGTGCCACCAAACTGTGCCTCCTATATAGGGATACTCTTCCTGGTTAAGAGGCTTTGCCAAATTCTAAAACAAGAGGACCAAAAACTACTGTGACATGTAGCTTCTCAGTTAAACTACTCTTCTTATTTCTGAGCTTTCTGAAAAAAAGGCACTATTTTCTCAGTAAGGCATCAGACCACAGAAGTGAGGTTTGAGATTTTTGTAGGAAGCAAAAAGAAAAAAAAAAAAAAGCAGAAAAATTGTCTTTACTGATAAGAAAAAAAAAAAATCAATATTTCCATGGAGCTACAAGAAATCTGTTATTCTTAAGTTGTGACCTTAACACAAAAATATTGCATTCTTAAAAAAGGTTTTTTGAAAAAAAAGTAGTATGATTCTACACATCTTTTGAGCTGTTGGGGATGATGTTTACTTTAGCTACTATAGCTATCATCTGTCACCCTCACTTATGTCAACAGGGGAACAGAAGTTCCCTGTCAGCCAAAAGAAAGAGGACAAATGGCCATGAGAGACATTCTCTTTTCTCTTAGCAGGATTTAAACCAAATCCTGACAAAATCCCTCTGGCCATAGGGTCTCTCTGAATGGGGTTTACCTCCTCCAGATTTTGCCTTCTGAAGACTGGATGTGACCAATCAGTTGGACAGCTTTGACAATAGTTGGTGTAAACCAGTTGGTCATTCCAGAGGGAATTCATCCTTTGTAGCTTATGTACTTCTCTTAGGATGGGATAGATACCTCCAGATCATAGAATCATAGAATCATTAAGGCTGGAAACAGCTTTCAAGATCATCAAGTCCAACTGTCTATTAAACATTATCAGGACCACCATGTCCTGAAGTGCCACGTCTACACATTTTTTGAACACCTCCAGGTATGGTTAGATACTTAGCTCCATCCATTGATTGTAAAAGGAGCTGAGATGTCCGGTTTAGATAGGACACAAGCATGTTAGATGTTATTTTTAAACTAAAATCAAGTAAGATTAATTCCATACCAGTTCTATGATCAATACCCCTTATTCTCCCCAAATGACGTCTAATATAAAATTACCCCATGTAAGAGGAAAGACTTATTGACCTGAGAGGTTTTTGTAAATTCTAAGACCACTACTGTGTTTACAGAAAGAAATTTTCAGTCTGTGTCTCTCAGGGTGATTTATCCTGTGGTAATACTGTTTTTCTCAGTGCAGGGTATCAATAATAGAACTAGTCTCCCTTTTTTCTTGTGTTATTTCATGGCTGGTAATACATCGCTATTCCTACTTCATCACTCATTTTGTGTCTTGAGTCACTGATCTATAGACATTGATGATCCTTTGCTGCTAAGTTGCCAGAGATTTAGAACCTGTAATGCCAATTTTTACAATCTGACCGTTCCTAAACAGATTGTAACCGATGGTTTTAACATTCTGACCAAGTAAAATTTCCCACCTAATTTCATTAAGGCCATCTTGAAGTTGAATATATGCTCATAAAAGATCATTTCCAGTTCCTTCTGTTATTGCCTAGATCCCTGGCATTAGGTGTACAAGAAATTAAAGAATTTATTCTCTTAATATCCCTGGGTGTCCTGATTAATTTTGTTCTTGACATATTAATTTTTGTGCTAAATGAATGTTCATCTGTCCCCTCTTTTTGTTCTCCCCTTTTCTTCTTAATTTAGTGTTCTCCTGTCAATGTTAAGCAGACTGCACCAGGGAAAGATTGCTTCTGCTGCTGCTGAGGGGGAAGCCATCCAAATTATACTTGCCTTCCTACATAAGTGAGGCCTCAAAGCCAAGTGCTCCTCCTGTGCACCCTCTGTATATTCCGTGGTTCACTCTAGGATCTTTAATTCTTGACTTCTTTTTGCACAAAAAGTATAAAAGGTGTCCAGTAAAATAACCTGGGCATTTGTCTCCCGCAGACTGTTGCAGACTAGGCACAAAGCTGCTGGTTTTTACTGTGTGACAGTCATTCCTTGTACATAGGTTGAGGGTGGAAATTCAGAGACATTTTCAGGAAAGGTGACATTGCTATTCAGTGTGAAACACCATCCTAGACTATCCCACCCTCTTAATGCTCACCAAACACTTGGGGTAAAATGACCACAACCAAGCTATTTCTGCAGCTACTAGCTGGCAAGCTGGCCCTTTGGTTCTGCTTTAGTTCAGAGGGATGCAAATCAAGTCCTTTAGCTGAAATCTATGCATTTGTGTCAAGTGCACAAGTGGCATTAGGAAAAGCAAGACTGCTTCCCAAAATGATTTTGCCTTGATTTGTTACTGCAGAACAGTCAGTTGGTGTAGCTTCTATTAACTCCACAAAACAGTTTACCCCAGCAGAGAGACAAGCTGTGACTCCTTGTGCATGATGCCTAGGCAGCTCCTCCTTGTGCAGGAACAGATCCCTCCGGAGCACACAGACCTATGCCAGACTTTAGCCACACTCATTGCAAAGCAGGCTCAAGACTTTCCTGTTGTGCCAAGCCTGAAAATGGGTCACCTCTGCCAAAGGAAAAGGAAGGGGAAAAGTGAAGGCACAGCTGGGCTGAGTGCCCAGCATGAACCATGGAGGCAGAGCCTTCCTGCTGCTGCTGCCGCTGCTGCTGCCTATGGCTGAGACAGGAGGTGTGGGGGACATTACCAGGGTGCCAGGAGGTACTCACTCCCTCTCTCTGCTCCTCCATGCTAGTGGCGACTGCTCCTTCACACATCCCAAATCCTTTCTTGGCAGCAGCAGCAACAGCAGAGCTGCCAGCCCAGCTCTCCAGCCCTCTGGCAGAGGTGAAGGAGGCAGTGGGACATGGGCTCATTTCCTCCCACAGCTGAGCAACTGCTTACTCTGGCTCTGTCTAGACCTGGCCTTGGTCTTACAACTGTAAATATACATTTTTCTAATGAGTTCTGGCTGAATCTTCTTCCTTCTAAAATCTCTTTTAATGTCGTGTGGTTATTTCACGGGACATGCATCAATCTATGGTCCTTTCTGTGCACAACATCAAGCTGGGGTTGATTGAATTTTTAAGAGATCCTTCCTCAAAATAAATAAATATCAGTCTCTCTCTCTCAGGCCCCTGCACAGCACTCTCGGAGACTGGATTTGTGCCTCTGGTCCCAAGCAGTCAGTTAAAAAAATTAGTTTAGGATAGATCTTTAACAGAAGGAAGGGAAAGGGAGGGGACGATAACATCAATTTGGGAAGCCTGGACACACCAGGGCAAACAGCCCTTGGAAAGCTTTAGCCAAGGCAAAGCTTCCCTGCTGCTGGGAGGCTTGCAGAGGAAACCGGCCCCCCAGTCTTTCATCCCCACCACTTGTTGCCACAGACAATTCCCATCAGTGCGAGGGATGCTGTGCACCGCAGAAGAAGGTGTCTGGTTTCTGGAATTATCCAAAATTGAGGCATGCATTGTTCTGCTGCTGGGAAGGGATGTCCCAGCTGCTGTTTCTGCTAAATGAGCTCATTGCCCATCACTAGTGATGTTTTTCACTCTTGCTGAGCTTTCTGATGGCTCCTGTCCCAACTCTGCTTGTTGTGAGTCATTCCCTTTTGCTGCATTTGTCATTAACTTCTCTCACTAGCTGTGGCCCCACAAACTGCTGTAGCTAACCATGTTTTCTGCTGGTTTATCATACAGTTTATTGGTTGCTGCATACCTTAGCCTCTGTCCTTGCAGAGTCTTAAGTCTTCCAGCAAGCCCTGCAACATTTCAGTAGTTTTAGGAGATGTGGTGACATGCTGAATCAAAATGGAACCTTTCCCTGCCTTGAAGAAAATAAATCAAATCCTACTCCTCCAAGGGTCCCCTCTGCTCAACATTTCTTCTGTTGGTGCTGGTGGCTTTGGATGACCCTTCTCACTGGGTAACACTAAATGCAAATGTGCTGGGCTGCGTTGTTCAGGGGGGGAAACATATCTTCAGCTGAGGCAGGCTAGCAGGGGTCTAGCTGGCTCAGCTGAGGATTTGTTTCAATGAGCTTCTTGAAGATGAAAAATACAGTCAATTAAATGGATGGGAAGTCATCAGCATGGTGACATCTTACCACAGAATTGGAGTGCTGAACAGTTTGCTGCTTGAAAGATGTTAATCAGATTGTTGGGTCTCCTAAAATTCTAAAATGAAATGAAAGTCACAAGGTCAAAAATGAAAATGCTATGCCATTCCTCTGTAATCAGAAAGGATATGTATAAATAAGAATATTTTCTCAATCACAGCTCCAGCTAATGCTAAAAAAAGAGTAACGTGATGAGAAGTTAATGCTGGAAAAATAATTAGCTCCAAGAATACATGAATGTAAAAACAAATTTCAGCCTGCTGTCACTTAAATTTCATTGTATTTCAGGCATGGATAAACAAGGTCAGCTCCCTAAGCTCTGATTCTGGTTTCTTGGTATCAGCCAATTTCCATTACAAATCATTCCCTGCATTTTAAACTCGTGAACCATTTCTTTTAATAATGGGAGAGAACAGATAGCTCAGTGATAGTGAGTTTTTCAGCTGTATAGGAAAATGCAACAGTGATTACCAGAGTAAGGCTTGAATACATAAAATAACATTTTATTCCTTTTACAAAAGAAAAGTTTAGGGTCCATTTCAACTTTTAGGCAGATAAAAAAATCAAAGTATCTACTTCAACCCTATCAAGCAGAGGCAAACACATAGCCTTGAAGTTTATTTGAGATGTCTTGTTTTTGATCAAAGATAGGAGTGAATTTTAGAGTCAAGGAAGATAGAAGTCTCTCCTTCCTTTGACTATCTCTACTCATGTAGGATCACAACAGAAACAAAGGTGTCCTCTACTAAAAGACAGCAAATTTTTATCACTACTTGAATTTTTTTACTTTGTTCCTTGTATTTCCAAATTCTCAAGGACAGCGAAGGCTACACTTGGGATTTGTTAGAGGAAACAATAAAAATCAAATATGATGGCTCCAAATCCATGAGCTAAAAGTATGGTGGTGTGGTAGTAGGGGACTTGTATTGCTAGAACAAAAAAAGCATGGGAATTAGGAGAACGTGGGCAGACAGGGGCTGGAGGGGCAGATCTCTTTTATCTGCATGGGTTTCTCTGCTGTCTAAAGGAGACCTTGCACTCTGTCACATTGTATTATACATATGCATATATGTATAAGCAATTAATTACACATAAGTAAATTAATTAATGTATCATGTCTATGGAGGGTAGGAAAGGAGGCTAAGGAAAGTCTTGCATATACAAAAGCCCATATTCTGCTTCTGTGCAGTTACCAGGTGGATGCTGATGATCTCTGGTTTAGAACAGACTGAGAAACACCCTCAGGCCTTTCGAGAAGGAATTTAGAGAGAAAGGTTTTTCTTTTTGAAAAGCCTTAATGTTGCTTTTTGACTGGCAAGAGGCAGAGTGAATGAAAGGGCCCAAAATGCTTGCTTCTGAAGTGATCCATTTAGTTCAATTCCAAGACTCTCCATCCCTTTAGTGAATTGTTGTTTAAAAAGGCATCTTTCAGCTGCTGCAGATGTGCTGCTCTGTCAATTATCAGGCTTAAATGGTAGGGTTTGCACATTTTTGTCTCCAGCAAATTCTACTATAAACTTCTTTACCCCTTCCTTAATGGCTTCCTAATGTACCTTAGTGAAAGATGGATATCCCCTACTCTCTTTTAAACACCTCATTCCTTAGATATTTTATCTTGACAGTTCTGCCTTCCACAGCTGGCAATCTCCCAAACACAGAAGCACATTTTTGTCTCTTGTAGGCCTACCATGACTAAATGTTATCATGGCAATTTTATACTTGAGTTTATCATTGTGTGGACTGGAATTTCTACTTGTCAGCTTCTTCCATAGAGCACAAGGATGGCAATAGAAAGGAGATATTTATAAAGCTGTAGCACAGAAACTAAGAGCCCTTAAGTCAGTATCAAATTAGCACACATTAAGCTCATCTCAGGCTGGTTTACCAACACTCCACAATGGCTGTCCTGTGCCAAGGCAGATGTTCCAGTTGGGGCACTCTGTGCAAATGCATACCGCATCAGATGCCCTCCAGTGCTCACAGGGATACTGATAACCTCCACATTTATCTGCTTCCTGACAGAAACTAGTTGCCATTCCTAATTTATGCAATGCAGTAATTAATGTTTCAACAAAGACATGCACCATGGTTAGCATCTGTAGGAGCAATGCATATCTGTGCTTATTCCATGCAGCTTAATTTGCTTTAATCTTGCCAAAATTAGGAGAGTGGGATGAAAATCTGCTATTAGTTCCAGATACTGGAATTTTATACAATTATATTCAATTTCTGCACCTGCTTTTTTAAAGTTTGTTTTAAAGTTTGCTTTTTAAAGCAGGGTTCCTAAAGAAATGCATGGCAGCATGCACAGCATTGTACCAACTCAATCCTCTTCAAACTTTATTGCAAACATGCTAAGCCTGAAAATTTTAACTCAAGATTCATTAGCTATTTGAAGCTTTTTTCAGAGATTTTTTTTTTTTTCATTTTCAAAGTGATTATGATAAAAATCAATATTTTTTTTGAGCATTTTGAGCGTAATACATGGTAACTGCTAGAGCTTGGACTTTGCCATTCCCTCCATACCAGTAGCTCCCATGTAGCAACTCAAACTAACTTCTTATCTATATGTTGAAGTAAATCAAACAGAAATTCAAGATGTATTTATTAACAGTGTTATAAATGCAGACTGCAAAACCCTAGACTGGATAAAAAATAGAATAAAAAGGAAAGCCTGTTCAGCTACAAAAATATAATTCAGATACATAATGGGTCTGCTGGCCCATAATGAAAGGTATGACTCTGTAAGTGGGAGCACGTTGAGATCAGTGCTGCTCAGGGAGATGTGTTTCAGCTCTGAAATGCTGACAGCTCAGAAAAATGTCATTTGTCCTCATCAGTGCTAAATTTTAATATTTTTAGTTTTGGCTTTCATTGAGAAATCAAATCATCATCCTGTTTTGTAAAATGACAGCATTTCTGAAAAAGACCTCAGGATCTTTTGCGCTCCACTCAACAACATATGAGAAATTTTTCAAGTTTATCTTTCTATGCCTCTGTTGTAGAGAAGAGGGGGAATGCAGCCAGCTAGCACCTGTTAGCCTTTGTTGGTAGCCTTTACTGGAATAGGATGTTCAGAATGAAACTGACTCTCAGTAAGAATCCTCATCAGTCACACTGTCTGACAAAGGTGACCAGTTTCATACACATATACTAGCTGAATACATTACCAGGTTTAATACAAATATATCACACTATTTCCATATCATGCCTTCCAACAAGTTGATATAAGCTTAAGGCAGTGCAGAGGCTTGTCTTCCCCACAAAGAACATATACAACTTTTATATACAGTGACTCTACAGAAAAAAAAATTAAAACCCCTCTTTATGTACTTGTGGATCTATGAGAAAAGAAACCTGTTTCCCCTCTGAAGCAATATGAAAAAACCCACCCAGATAAGGAAATAAATATATTTTTGAACCTATGTAGTTGGAAGTTTCAGAAATTTCTGTATTTATATATAACATATATAAAGTGTATATATATTATATATATTTACTTACATAATCTTAAATTGAGAGCTTTAATTACCCAAGGCACGTGTGTTTTAAGCATTATTTAAAAACAGCCATGACACAGACTTAAAATCAGGTACAAAGAAAAGATGAAAACTATTCCTGCTTTTGCAATAGTTAGCATCTTCACTGAAAAGCATGACTGCAAACAACAAGAGTCCAATTTCACATGCCCTCATGCTGGGCGTACCATTGAGGTCCAGGCTGCAGACTCTCATTTGTATTGCAGGGAAAGGAGAAAGCATGCCAAACAGTGTGGTTTTAAAGAGGCAGGATTACAGGCTGCTTGCAGAGAAACACCTCCCCCACCTTGCCAGAAAAAGGAATTCAGCAGCCTGAGGATGGGGAACGTATCAATTGCCAGAAATTAGGCTGCCAACTCACTTCCCCATGTTCTTTCTCATTATTGCTCAAATAACCATTTGTACTCACACCAGATGCTTGTTAATCAAGGCCAATTAGTCTATTTTGCTCAGAAAATTTCCAACCAGCAAGACAAATAGTTCAAATAGCACAGAGGTCAACCAAAGCAAGACCACCGGTGACAGTTTCATGTGTGTTTAGGCAAATAGAAAGCAGACATGGCAAGGGCACACATGTACAGTTCCCACATGTGTTGCCTTGTATATTTACCCCAGGCTAACGAGTTTAACTTGCTCTGGTCAGGCAATGAGTTCAGACAGCAATTCAGCCACTTCAGCTGTTTGTGTGTTGATTTAGACTAATATCCTATGCTCATTTCCTAATCTAAGTTGCCCAAAATGGCAAGGTAAATAAGGCTTAAAGGTAATAATACCAAACGAGGTCTGCAGGGGTACTTTCTCAGCTGGGTATGTTAAGAACCAGGTCAGCCAAGCCACTACAGCCAGCCAGCCATCTGCATCTTGCCTGTGGATTTCTCTCTCCCGCCTTTGCAGTCCCATGGCAACCATCCAACAACCTGACAGCTTTAAATCTTCTTCTGCATATGTCAAAGCAGGTTGAGAAGCCAGAGGGCTTGCTGTACTGCTCAGGATTTCTAAAATTTGTTTTTTAAGTGACATATGGTAACAGAAAGTAATGTGATCAGGTGATATCGCTTTGCAGAGCCATCATGGCAAGAGGAGGCAAGGAAACACAACAAGAACCCCCAGTGTCTAACAACAGGGCAAGGCAGTTTGGGTCGTGCAAAGATCTGCACCATGTCCCAGAAGTTCCTATTTCCTAAATACTCTCTCTTTCTGGAGAGCTGGATATAAGGAAGGCTGGGGTTTTACTACAGAGTTTCTTATTTCTAACTTGTTACAAGTCTGTAGCACTGACAAGTTTCTGCTGGTGAAAGCTTTGCAAACACAGACATAAAACACATCATTATTCCTGTTTTTATTTGAAATTGCCAATAATAAGAGTAATTTTCCCAGAGTTTGTCTGTGAGTTTCAATTTCATACATTCACAATATATTCGTGCTTGAAAATTACTTTTGGCTGATAGAAGGATGTTAATACCTTATTTTATCACGCTGTGCATTTTCTATTACATTAAATCAATAGAGCCATACATGACAATCTCATTTAATACCAATATAACTCAGAGGTACTTAGTCATTTCTTTTGGTTGATGCAAGCTCATTAATGCACCTCTGTTTTGGCCTAAGGCCCTCTTCCTCGCTTTGCAAAGAGATTGAATTCAGTGTTTATGTCTGTGTACTCTCATACCATTATTTTCAGCACAACAAAAAAATTTCTTTCCTAAGCAGATCAGGACCACCCAAAGTAATTTCATTCAAGAACTAGGCTGTCTTCAAAGATCAGTGGCCTCTCAAGATAAAAGGTCAGCATGTTAATTCACCACAGCCCAGATCCCAAATCTTTCCCCTTCTGGAAATGAAAGGCATTTTTAAGAAGACCTCCTGTGCCTGAAGTTGTTTGCATTTTTGTTCAACAGGATTGTTTGGACAGGGTTATCAGAGACTTTCTGAGCACGCAGACCACAAAACAAAGTTGTGTTGCCCTGTTGTTTGCTGAGGCTGCCAAGGTTGTGCCCTTGCTCTGTTGCACAGCTGGGCACTGTACATCACGTGGGGTGCTCCCAGTGATGCACAGGTGTCTGGGTGATTTGTCATCCATCACCCCCACTCAGCTAGGACACCGACGCCCTCATTGGCAGCTCACGATGGCATGAAAAGGAGTGAGGGACAGCCTGGGAGGCATTGCAGGGGATCACCACCCAGGGGTGTCCGTGGCCAGCTGCTGCAGGAGCAACCTCAACCAGGTGCTGGTATGGAGAGGAGGGGGCTGTGGGTTGCGTGTCACTGTCCCCACTGTCCTCATCAGGGTGCCCCAGAGAAGTGGCCACATAAAAGAGGTGCTGGTGACACTGCAAGGCATGGGCTGGGAGCAAAGAGCCTCTCCTTCTTCCTGCACCTGCACTACCCAAAGCCCAGGCCAAGATGCGGGCAGTGGCAAAACTGAGCAGATGGAGAGAAATAAAAGTATTGTATCTATAACACTGACTTATCTGTTTGTTCAAGGAAAAGGAATGAATATTCAAAACGGCTGGTAAAGGTAATGAAAAAATACAGACATGTTTGCACAAACTAGTATTTATGAATGGACTAACCCTGGGGAGGCTGGTGGTGAAGCGACTCTGTTATCTCATTACGGGTGCGAACAGAGAATTTGCATGTTAGATCCTGAAATATATCTCATAAGCAGAGATATTCATGGATATAATAACTGTTAGAGATAAAAGCAGAGTCCATATGTTGCAAGAAGTAAATAATCCTTTCCAAAATGCAACAATATGTATTGATGTAAAACATGAACATTGAGTGCTCATTGAAGATGACTTTTAGAAGATTTATATTAACCAGCTTTTTTTTTTCTCACCAGTCTCTTTCAGTGTCATAGCATTGAATCTTAAATTACTATGTGCATTGCAGCATTCCTGTGTTTTTACTCTTCTTTCTTTTTTTTTTTTTCTTTTTTTTTGGGGGGGGAAGGGAGGGGAGTGGGATTCCAGCTGTAGAAATCAGTTACATATAATCGAGAGTGTATCATCACATGCTTCCCAGAAACAGGACTAAGAAATAAAAATTAATGTTTCAGCACTGCAAGAAATGTGCCTTATTGAACTTTTTGCTGAATTCCCTTCTTACATGGTAGAAGTAATTTTGGACCCCAGTTTTCAAAAAAAATATAATTGTTTCTAGAATTAGTAAATTCATAAAGACAGCACATACAATAACATGTGCTAGTTTCCAAATCTATACCAAGATTCACGTGAGAAAAACATCTATTGTATAATTCCCTAAATATTTCATTTATAAATGGCAGTTTGATTACTTTTCTATTAAATAAATTTAAAGTTTACTCACAGAATTAGAAATTAATGTAATCTCAGTGAGAGAGAGAGGGAGAGAGAAGTGAATTACATCTGAACTCCCTTAAAGGTTGGAAGACTGTAATTTAATCTTGTAATCTGATAAACCAAGACAAATGAGGCAATTGGCAAACAGGTATTTTAATCACAATACCTCTAGGAAACCACACAAATAACAAACACATGCCAGATCTGAAAGACACATTCATTTCAAAGTGCTGATTTAAGAAAAGCTGGTCAGTATGTGACCTATTGAATTACCTCCATATTTCTGTGCTGCATGTATGTAGTATTTTCAATTTCAGATCAAGAACATTAGCTTTAAAAATGGCAAAGGCAGTCTCCTAGCACAGCCACAACAGAAAGACAGTCTCTATCACATGCCAGAGTAATTAACCCAATAATTTTTTCATGGTTGCAATTTAACCCCTGCAAGTCTTTGCTTTCAGCAGCTGCTGCATATGAAAACTTTCCTTAAATTTGACTAACACTTTTAACAGTTTTATCCTACAACTGGTGAATTTCTATGTCTAGCTCGTAGTCAGCATTTTATGAAACAGTTCACATTGTTATGAAAATGTTTCTCTGCCTTTTTGTTAGGTGCTTTTCTTTCTAAACCCGGCTGTTGCTGTCTTTGTATTTTCCCGTTCAAAGGTCAGGTCAAAGGTACTGAATGGTTGACCATGGCTATGTGGAGTGTAAGTGAACCTAAGAATGCCCTTTCTGATTGATCATCTATTTAAACAGTGAGAGTGTTATGCCTTTGGATTAAAACGTAACCCAGGGCACTGGAAAACTAGAGCTACTAGCTGTTTGTGAAATATGCATAAAGAACTTTCTATTGCTTGCAGTGTTTGATGTGAATCTGAAATTCCATGTGAGCCCTTCAGGTCTTCTTCCCATAACCTCTGTAAATGTCTTTCCCTTTTCTTCACATCTCATTATAAAACAATGTCTTTAATACAGTGCATTGGCAAGGAGTTACTGTATCTGCACAAAGGATGTGTTAAATGTGAAACACTCTCTTCAAAACTACCTCCTAATTTAAGGCAATTAATTAAAAAATAAGAGCAACTTCAAGTCTTCCTTTTAACCATGTCTTTACTGAAGAGATTGGCTTGAACCCACTTTGAGAGCTTACAACATTTTTGAAGGCATGGCTTAATATCATTTTTTATAAACTTGTCTTTGTAAAAAAAAAACCCCACAACCTATTCTACATTTTGTGCATGTGACAGTAGCTGCTGTTAATTTTTGCTCATGAGATTTAATGTAGTACATTGCAGCAAATATAAAACAAAGAGAAAATCTGATATAACCTGGAAACATCAAGCAGAATAAAGATCGCTGCTAATGTTCACTCTCACCTTCTGCTGTATCATTACTTCTGCAGTTAAGTAGTTATAAAATAGCATCCATGACACCAGTACCTGTGCTTGTGCATTACAATATCACTTAATGAGGCCTACTTTGATGTAGCAACTGCTGTTTTGAACAGTTTCTTTTACTTCTGAAGACAGAGTGAAGTCATTACGAGCAGGGGGAGCATCATTTTCAAATTATTAATTTCAAAAGCTAAAAATGTCTCCAGCCAATTCCAAGCAGCTGGGTCTGGGATTCAGTGAGCGAACAGGGAATTTCTCAGACTCGCTGCTGACATTTCCTTGTAACAGCCAAGATGACAACCCTAACTCTACAAGCCATCTACTGAATATTAAAACAAAATGAGAAGGATCCTGGGAGAGTAAAAGGGCACCTGTGTCCCCTGCTGAAATCAAACTATGAAAAAATATTGTGTCTTTAATACTTTCATCCTGTTCCCTAGATTCCCTTTTACTAGCACAGAGCTTCCCAGTTGTGATTGCACTTGCTGAGTGCCGTCAGGCCACAGTAGGGGTTTAGAACAGCAGGCCTCTGTACCCAATCAAAAATTATTCTAGTGACACTGTACATTGTATTGCAAAGCCCTTATAGCAATGTGAAAGGCACAACATCTCATTCTGGTTTAGGGACATTTCAAATTATTGCTTCCCAGCAAACAGGAAGCTACATACAACATAAGGCAATGGAGGGTTGGGCTGTGTATGTTTGTGTCTTGGTTTGACTGAGAACAGAACTAATTCTGTTCAGCGAGTTTATTTTCAGCTCAGTTCTTCTAACTAACTGCACTGTCTGAAGTGAGCAGCCTGTTTTCACAGACAGTGGCTGCTGCTGGCAGTGATAACACCCCGTGTTTAGAGTTACTACCAAGGGTTGGTGTGCAGACCAAGGCCACTGCTGGA
>JANIJG010016651.1:0-11809 GCA_024611175.1 Megaceryle torquata | reverse complement strand
GCACCTGCAGGGAGGAGCGGACAGGGCAGGTGACCCCAAACTGACCAACGAGGGATTCCATCCCATAGATGTCATATTTGGTATAAAGCTGAGGTATCTGGAGAGTCTATATTTTTTAAGCTTTGTTTGGCTTGCTAGTTTAGGTTTTGCTTGCTAGCTTGCTTGCTCACTTGCCTTCTCTCTGGGGGCTCCCGGGTTATTCTCCCCTCTTGGACTGCTTAGCCAGCTTTGCTTGGCTTGGCTCGGGTCCTCTTTTGGTTCCTTCCTCGGAGCATCTGAGGAGGACTGTGGCCATTCTGCCTTTGATCCCAATTGGTGTGTTCCTGAATCTGGTACCAGAATCCAGCTCCTGAACACAGCTCCCGTCTGCTGCTGGGCCCAGGCTGGGGCTCCCCCTGTGCCTGCTCCACAGCATCAGTAGTGATGGTGACATAATTACCATCTGGGGGGTTGGGTTCAATACTGGTTTTATATATACTGGTACATACTCTATTTTAATTATTATTATTATCATTAAAGCTGTTCTTGTTTCCTTTTCTAATTGCTCAGTCTCTCTCCCTTATTCCCTTTCTCTTCCCCTTGGGGGAGGGAGGAGGATTAACAGAGAGTGTCTGTTATTGGTCTAAGTGGCTGCCCTGACCCTAAACCGTGACAGTTTGTGAACAGTGAGAGCATCTCTGAAGGATAACTAACATTATTTGATTGGAAGGGCTTTATAATTCAGATGACTCTTGTACATAAGCAGGCCACGACCATAACTTGAAGTGGTATCCACAAATCACCACAAATCAGCTCCTGGGATCAGCTCCTATCAGCCAATTACTCATTTTCCAAACAAGATCTTTTGTCAAAGAGCATGTGCTGTCCTTTGGTCCATGTGACAACTAGAATCCAGGAAGGCTTCAGTGACCCATGGGTCTGTAATTGAGTTCTTGGTGCTTCAAGGACACAAGGGATATCATTATGACATAAAACCAAACAAACAAACACACACAACCCCCCAAAAAACCCAAAACCAAACAAACAAGAAACCAACCAACCAAAAAAAAAAAAAAAACAACAAAAAAACCCAAAACCAAACGTTTTCACTCTGAAAAGCCTTTGGTTTAAGAACTAGTTGTGAATTTGGCATTAATTAATTTTAGATCTGAACAGGATCACTATGACTTCACTTTTGATTTTATCTGTGTTGCTGCAGCTGGGGGCAAAGTAGCAGTGTAGTTTTCATTAGAATACCAACATCTCAGAGAGGAAAGGACATGGCCAGCTGCAGTCTGTGTTTACCTAGTAATGCGATGTTGAAAAAGTTTGAGTATAAAGTGGTATAGGCAGTAAGTGGTACAATAAATAAAGCATATTACACAATACAATTACTTATCTGACATTCTTCTGGCCAAAACGTGGCATTATTCTTAAATGGCTTAATGTTCTCAGTTGCTTATGCAAAGAAAAGGCAAAGCCTTTCTCAGCTTCTCAAGGCAGACAGACTCCCAGTATTAGCGCCTCATTTGCCCTGGCTAAAGATAAATTACCCCATTACACTACACCTCTTCTGCCCTCTGGCAGTGGATTAAGTAACTTCAGTCCGGGTATGCCACAAGTTATTTCTATGTGCTTTTACACCACAATTTAAACAACGTTCTTCTTATGTAGGCTCTGTATGTGCGTGTGTAGTTATTAGGGTAGGTCGTGGCCCCATTATGCTAGGTGATATACATGTACATCATTAGAGACAACCCCGACCGAGACTGCACTGCAGCCCTACCTGCACGGAGTGTAACAGTTCATGCAACTGAATCTGTTCCCCAGATGTGCTCCCCAGGACCAGACGCGGCAGAAAAGTCCCATTCAGCCGCCTGGGCTGTGAAGCCCACAAGGGTCTAATGGCATGGTTTCAGTTAAGCATGTGCTTAAATGCTTTCCTGGGCAGGGGCCAGAACAATCTGTGTCCTGCTGGACTGACTTAAACCCACACGGCTCCAAAGACATTTGCAAGGGTTTTGTAGAGGTAAATCAAACCCCTAGACTCGGATACAAAGTGAGCTCCATTTTCCTCACACAGTCCAGATGAATCCCATGGAAGAAACAGAAATCTACAGGATTTTCCACTGATGGCATTTTTCCCAGTTCAGCCCTTCTGTGGCTTTCAGGGCTGCAGTTCAAGCTGGACCCCAAAACCTGGCAGTTTGTCATGCCATCAGAATGTGCAGTTTCATCAAATACAAAACGCTTTGCAAAACTGATCTGACTTGGCCAAAACAAGGTTTTGAAAGGGAAACAGGAAATATTTTTTCACTGCCTTTTCAATATTTTAAATAATAATAAAATATTTTTAAAATGTGAGTTTTCAGTTAAAAATATCACTTTTCAAAAGTCAGAATGTCGATTCCTTGATAAATACAGCCACTGGGGTAAGAAGGGAATCTCTTAGTATGAAAGATACAGTCATTCAATTTACCTATGGCAAATCAGGCAGGGTTTCATTTAGGTATAATTTGGACGTTTTGTTACATATACTCAGAGGGGCACATAGAAGAATGCATTCCCGGAGGCAGCTGACTCACTCACCCAGCATCCAGGTCTTGCAGGCTCCCGGTTTCCTCTCACCTCTGTCTGGAGGAAACTCCAGGCAGAGAGCCGGGCAGCCCTGATAGCTCTCGCACAATTGTGCCAAGGATTTAACAGTGCCCAGATTCTCCGCTGCAGAGCCGAACCAGCTTCCCTGGGGTTTCTAAAAGGAGGATAAGTGCCCCAAGGACTCATATCTTGGGTTGAAGTAAGCTGCAGAACACAGAAACACTGCAATTGAAAAATTACACTGCCCTAGGGCAATGGGAAGACTCAGTGTCCCAACAACCATGACAATAAACTGGTGCTAAACTAGGCAAATAGAGTAGGTCCTCTCCCAGGAATGCTGCTTGGTTACATGAACATTCGTCTGCTTCACAAAACTCTCATTCAGTGCGAACTACATCTCAAGAAAAACAAATTAAGATTATTAACCTATCTGAAAATATTGTTTTGTTTTGCTTTTCTCTTATTTCAAAGACAACTCACACATTTGGTGGTGGAGGAGGAGGAGGCAATTGCAATTTGAGCAGAAGATAAAGGTTAAAGTCTCAAAATCCTTTGCCAAATGGAACTGCTGCCCTGAGCACAGCTTTAATCACAGTAGGACAATGTTCTTCTCTA
Source organism: Megaceryle torquata (assembly GCA_024611175.1). Lineage (NCBI taxonomy): Eukaryota > Metazoa > Chordata > Aves > Coraciiformes > Cerylidae > Megaceryle > Megaceryle torquata. Next base: position 8,617 of record JANIJG010016651.1, on the reverse strand, counting down.
TTATACCTTAGTGGGAGATCTCTGTTGGCTCAAACAAAATAGATTCTCCTCAAAGAATGAAATGAGATGACAGTGTTGATATTGTCTTTGAATGACCTCCAAAAGAAAATCAGGAAGTGCATACCAAACTTGATTTGAAATGTACTTATTGTACTGACTGAGAAAAAAATAATCAGATGAAATATCCTGATTATACAATTCACCAACAATCCACCGAGTAAAATGAGAATTAGGAAATACATGCAAAAATCCCTATTGATAGGTTTATATGGTCTTTTCAATTTTCATCAAGCATAGAAGACAATGAATAGCAGGGGATTTGAAGTGTACAGAAATATTTCTGCAAATCTAGAAGCAGTGAAATGCTATAAATGCCCCAGTTTAACACAGTAAGAATTGGTTTTCCTTTTCAAATTGGTGTGTATTTCCCCCCCCCCCCAGTATCCTAGCCAATTTGATTTTCAATTTTTTTCTTTTCAATTATTATCTTTATTTTTAACCAGCATTTTCATGTCAGACATTTGACTTATTTTTCTCTGTTTAAACCTTTTCACACTGCTACCTTTATCCTTATCCTGTTATAGCTGACTTTTTTTTAAACAGAGGTTTTTCAAGGCTAATGTTGCTGCTTACTTTCCTTTTTCAAAGCCTAGCTAGATCTGGGCATTGATATAATGGTTCAATAGTGTCTTCTGTTGGCTTTTTGTTTCCCTCAAGGATAAAAAAGAATTGTGCCTTTGGGAACCTAAGGCTCACCAGAGCTGTGACCTCAAACTTTATCCAGAAACTTTAGGAACAAAACCACACTTTGTGAAATACACCAGTAAAAGCATGAAGCTTTTTTCTTTGTCTACTGTTGCTTTATTAGACCCAAGGAATTCTTTCTTAATTTAAGTGATTACTAGTACCATCTCTGCTTTGCAGACTTTGTGACTGACTATCATTTCATCACTGCATTTTTAGTTTTTCATACATTCTTGTATCAATTATATCACCACATTTTAAAAGGGCACAGCCTGTTTTCAAACATAAGGCTTTGTTTTCTTAAGAACTCAGGTGTGAGAATAGACAGGGCAAAGGGCTGTTTCCTTTAACAACTCAGGGCTATAAGAATATTAAGGGTGATGATAATGATGAGGCAAAATAAATATAACAAGCCTCCCAAAAGAAAACTTCTGCAAATATAAATAAAAGTGAAAAAAAGTTGTCTTTTAATTAGCAGAAGGGCACAAAATGCTGAGTAATTCCATTGCCAAAATGCAATAGGAAATTGCTGTTTTCTGGCTGCTGCTCCAGATTCCCCTGAAATCAACCCCAACCTCAAGGGGCTACTTGACAAAAGTCCTTGCATTGTTCCAGGTTACATGAGCCCGATCAGAGTAAACCTGAACAACAGGTATGTCAATGTCCATGCTTGCCTATCAGAAGCTCATGGCTCAGATGTCCAGGCAGAGTGGAGGCACGGCTGCACTGGGAGGCACTGCTCCTGGCTGGTCCAACAGACACTGACATTTGCAGCTGAACCCCAGAGCTCTTGGTGAAACCTACCTCCCAGGTGTGTCCCCCTGAAGCCATGGAGACCTTGAGCACCCTTTCCTGATGTCAGCAAGGAGAGGCCTCATCTCCCTGGGCTTGTACATGCTCCCTCCCATGCACCCTTAGGTCCAAGCCATAAGAAGTAAGGATGTCACATGTGTCTTGCATAGGAGCTACTTGAAGTGCAGAAGATACAAAAGATGCAATTAGTCATACAAGACCCCATAATAATGTTACGTACTTGAGTAGTAGCATCTGAACCCCTTCTGTGTTTGGTGACTTGCCACAGGAGTGCTTGGCAAAGGAAGGGTTTATATATAGACAGACAAACACAAAAAGGTATTGGTCTCCTATGTATCTGCAAAGCATTTCATTCTGGAACACTTCTGTGAAAAACAGTTACTGCACAAGCAACTCTAAAACCTATTGGTTACGCTGGAGATCTGGGCATTCTCAGAGGAAGGAGAGTCACAAGATTTGGGATGGGTGTTTTGTACATGATTCTATCTTCACAAAGCAAATTTTTCTGTGCATTACGCTCTGAGGGATACAGTGGCAGAGATATTTTGCTAGAGTTGTAAACATAACTGAGTGTTGCTTCGGACTTGTCTTGACAGTTGCTCCTACTTGATCCAGCTCTAAAGTTGCACTTAGTCAAGCTGAAAAGTCAAATATATCCTAGCATGATGCTCTCATCATCAATCCAATGTGACCCATTGGATTACATACATGGTGATGTAAAAGAGAAGTATCAGGATAGAAGACAAAGCACTTACTGCTATTGCTTTATGAATTTGTACTTTCAATGATCATTTACAAGCCAAATAAAGCACCACCTCAAGGAATTTACATTCAAAGAAGAAACACTTCAGTAGCTGACAGCTAAGCCTGAGGTAGGGAGGAATAAGTGAATCTGTTTCTCCAGACTAGAAAAGTTTATCTGAAGAGCAGGATTATGAAGAAGGTGCCTATGTCCAGGTCTGTTAGTTTGAGGCAAGGGGAGAGGATAGGCCAAGTTTGAACAGAGGAGACCTGCAGACTGCACATGCAGAAGACAGCCACATTCAAGTCTTTTCAATGCTGTTTCCCTCCTTACTCTCATAGCTTTTCAGCATTCACTCCTGATGGAAGGAGATGACTTATGACTCAGTGACACTCCTAAGGTAGTAGTAATATAATGCTCAATGTTATCGAATTTTGATTTGCTTGCCTATCATCAGCACTGGCAATATTTCTACTACCAGGATGGATTTTATGTTATCTTTGTCCTATTCACTGACAGTATATATTCCTGTGTTTTCTCTCCCGGGGTGCCTGGCTGGATTAGTCCTTTGTAAAATGAATTAATCAAGGCCTGTTGGAACCTTGAGCTTCCAATATGTCTCCTAAAGAAGACCATATGCAGGTCATGCTGAATTCACATAACTCTGAACATATAAGATGATCTACAGCAGAAAATCACAATCTAGAATCCAAACCCATACCTTTCTCTGGAATTTAAATACGCAATTTCTGATTCTAAATACTACTTGCATTGGTGATAAGATGAATACTTCCCAAAGTCTGATCAGGAAGGTTCAGGGCTAAAAGCTGCAGAAGCAAAAGTTGTGCAGGCTGCCAATTATTTCCAGCTGAGATTCCTGTGCAAGAGAAAAGGCTAGTAGGCAAATAGGGACTGGTGTATTTGGAAGAGGGAAAAGGTTTCAGTTCCTAGGAGCTGGTAATTAGTGTAATATCTCATTTGGACTCAGGCTTGAGCTGAGTCTGACAGAAAAAGGGGAAGACAGTTTGAGCAAATTATTTATTCTGAAACCTGTCTCATAAGCCTTAGGGAATAGTATAATATTTTTTTGAGCTTTGTAGCAATATTATAGGGCTCTTGGGAGATTAGAGATTGGCTGAATAAGTCACTTACGTATTAACTGAGAGCATTAGGCTATTCTGTGTGAAAGAACTTCTAAAGAGGGAAGGCAAGGAAATTACTTGTCAGAGAACTTCCAAGTATGGTGGGCCTGATTTCAGCTGTTAAGACTACACCATGACAGGGAAAATGTTTAATGGGATGTTGATGCTCACTGATACTGGCTGCAGGGTGTCCCTGTATGCCTGTAATACAGCCTCTCCCCTGGCAGCTCTTCACTGATGCCTAGGAATGCCTTTCCAGTCCTCACAGCCTCATTTGACCCTGAAGCTTTCTTCAGCAGCAGCTGAAAAAAGGAAGAAGAAACGTTGAGGCTTCTGCTCTGTTACATTTCCAGAGAGATGCCCTTTCCATGTTGCTCTTGGGAAAGCCTCATTTGCCTGTAGGGTAGGCCAAGGGCCTCCCTTTACCCATTTGGGTGTCTTAGGCTCTCATGGGCACCCATTGCTCCAGCCCATGAATACTCAAAGGTCCTGTCCTTGAATAGACTTACCTACTAGAGGTTGCTTAGTAAATGCAAGAGTTAACAAACATATAGATTACAAAAGGGATACAGATATGGCAAAAGCTAGTGAGGGCTAAAGTTAGCAATTGATGCAAATCTCTTTTATTCTTGTATCTTTATGTCAACTATTTATATCTGTTAAAAGTACCAAGAGTTGAGATAGAGTAGATCCATGCCAGAAAAGATCACTATGGGCTAGTCTTGCTGTCCATTTTCCCTCTGTGATAGAAGGATAATACCCATTAGATTTAGCCTTAAACTCACCTGCATTGAATGTCAAGCATCTCATTACTTTTAACTGTTCAGAGGTCGGTGCATTGGAGACAAGAAACAAGGCAATCCAGGCCATGGGAAAAGTTATTGATATCAAATAAATATCTCAGTATTTTTATTTTTTGAGAAAATTTACTTACAGCATCCTTCAGTTGAGACTCTTCTCCTTGTGCCTCTGCAGATGCAGTTAGGATCTCTCCAGGACTACCTGGAAGAGATAGAAATGAGCTCACTGAAGATCTTGATGCGAGATAGGGGACCGCTTCCTTGCCATGCAGGGTAATAAAGGAAGGATCACAGGTGGCAGCTACTAATGTATTCACCATTGTCACTAGACCTTTCCCTGTTTCAGCTGGCACAGATTAATCAGTAAGTGAACAACAATGAGCTTAAAACCATCCACAGGAAATGTTCTACACTGGCACTCACAAATCCCCACAGTTCTCAATTATAAAGATTTATTTTCTCTATAACAACACTGAAAATACTGTGGCCCAAATTTCCACACCTGTAGCTCACTAAATGTCTACCCAGTGCAGCAGCATTCAGGAGACAGGCCCAAAGTTGTTACTGGTCTATGGAGAGCTGCTGTCACCCTTATTCAGAGCAAACTGGTAAAGCTGACGTGTTCTCAGATCATCCTGGCTGACATAGGAGAACTTCACAGGATAAAGTTCTGAACACAGAATTAAATTTAGTATTGTCCTAAAGGCTGCGCAGTCACATCAGAAGCACATATGGAAACTATTGCAATTATATCTATCCAGAGTTATATTTGCCATCTCATGGCAGCAAGATACTGAACTGCTCCTCAGCCACATAAAAAAAAAATTCTCATGTGTGAAGGGCAGATGTGAGGATGGCAAAATGTCTCATGCATTTTGGTGTGGCATTAATGAGATGTCGTGGTAGAATCAGGCCCACTGAAGTAAATGGCATGAGGCTACCAGCCCCATTACTTTCAAACCAGCTGCTTGTCAGAAAAAGCTGATTCTAGGAGCTGCCTAGTCTTTAACATCTTCCTCCATTGTCCCCATTATTGTAAGCTAAAAAAAAAAATATTAAGAAAAAATAATTTTGTAGCCTATTTTGCTAAGTGTTGTGCTGTGGCAAGGTGGAAAACCTAATTTTTACAGGAACTGTCTTGTTTTTGTGCATTGCTTCTTCAAATCTCAGAGCTGCTCCTAAAAAGAAGAGGCACAGAAAAAGAAAAGAGCAAACAAAAAGAATGGATCTCTGGAGGTGAAGTGGAGCTGAGCACAGAAATAGAAATACTTTCAAGTTGGACACAGGTTCAAGACTCTGGGGCTCAAGCTGTACATCATGTCACTTGCCAGAACAGCAAGGAGTTGTTTAATAAACTGAGATGTTGGTAGGTAGCCTGAAAGAAAAGGAAATCACAGAGGAATTTTTGTTGTTGCAATTTCTAAGAACCGGAGTCTTCATGTACACATATCTTACAGGCTTGCATAGATCCACCGAAGCCAAATATTTGTATGCCTGAAGTTAAAACAATGCTTTCCTGCTTTAGTCAATCAAGGCCAGAAAGCTCTGCATCCACCCAAACAATCTTGAAGCAGTTTCCTCCTCTAATTTGACTGCCTTGGCATGAGAAAAAGCTCTCATAAATTGTCATCTCTACTTAGCAGAGGCTTTTTTCAAGGATAATATAATATTAAAGAAGAACCGAGTTGTCCTAGGAACACCGCAATGCATTAAAACCATTATGATGAAAGGAGACAGCCCTAATCTGGAGAAAAACTACCACCTCCACCCAGACTCTAGTGGCAAAAGAATACAGTGTGTGCGTGTTAAGGCCCATTAGGCAGTGAGTCAACTCTGGCAGAGAAATTAATTGATTGGTTTTGATGTGCAAGAGCACAAGGCCTTCCAGGACCACAGAAAAGAAACCAGACTGATATCACTTCAGTATGCAGACAAAGCAAAAAGGCAAATGAGATTTTCTACAAACAGGCTAAGATGAGGGACTTAGTCTGCAATACCACATAGAGGAAAGGGGATCCCATACTTAACCAAACCTGCTTAATTAGGTTACAGCAACATTTAGGACTAGTTATTTCCAGCCCATAGGAGAGGTTGAAATAAAAAATTTTCCAATACTGGAAACAATTTTGAAGAAAAAGAGACTGAAAAGAGACCCCAACCTATCCCAAGGTTGTGTGCCCATTACTGCCCACATTTGCTTTCCACTACAACATTAACTGGATGGCAAAATACAGCATGAAATCTGCCATGAGAGTGGACTATCACTGCATGCGGGTCTAAGTGGGTTACTTGTCTATCCTCCCTGCCTCCCTACTGCCCATCACAGCTGGGTTTCCACAATAACACCAGTGTAGCTACAACACCTGCACGTTCGCCTGACACAGCTGCCAGAAACGGCATTGCAACAGCAGTGTAAAAAATAATCATACTGTTCTCACCTCTGAAACGGGTTTGCATATTAACATGTCATGCTCTCTTTGTACTGTCAAGGAGTATCCTCTGGCTGTCTGGTGGAAAGCCAGGAGTTTCTGAAGGAGCAGTCACTGGTTAAGCCAGGGTTCAGTGCAATAAGAACTCTCTGTTCCTGCTCCCCAGAACACTGCTTTTGAAGTAGCTCCTCTGATCTCACCTGATGTAGCAACCCCACAGCACATAAAAGATCTATTATTCTGATTACTGTATATAGAAATTTATTAATAACTGGACTAGGCTCCATTCACTGAGGTTAGCCTGCCAGCAGATTTACCTTTAGTGAAGTCACTCTCAGTTTTAATCGCTTCTTTTAAAAGGACAAGAAAATTGGAAATGATGGTTCTGGTTTGTGCTTGTCTGGGTTGGTGGTGAAAAAAAGGGATATCCCACTGCCCAGCTTTTCTCATGCTGTTTGTGTCTTTGGTCTGTGCATGTAATATATATATATATTTATATATGTTAGTCAAATGTCATCAGAACTGTGCCAGATGTGTGGCAGAGCAAAAAGATAAGGAATTCTACCCAGAGGAGCTTATAATTTTATGGTGGCATGACACTCGCTGTCTATGCCTATTCATAAGCTTTTCATTAATTCTCCTACCTGCCCAGATACAAATTTCCTTTCCTGAACACTGGTCCTTAGAGAACCTGAGACGCATACTTAAAAAGTCAGATGCAGAAAAACCCAGCTCAAATAGAAATCCAGTGTCTTAGTTTTAGATGCTTAAACAACATAAGAAAATCTTTCACAGCTAGCAAAATTTACATTTTATTCACCTTCATTGCTTTTTTAGCATATGAGTTCCTTTAATGAATTTACAGGTTTGAAAAAGAAACTTTTTCTCTGGTTGGATTGACTTACCTCCAGAGCCAGCCAAACAAAAAGGTTCAGTAACCAAACCAAGTTTTCTCTTTCTATTCTCTAATGACTCTGGCCTGAAATGCTTAGAGGGAAAATAAAAATCTGCCAGGTGATAGCATTAAATCAGGGAGACAAGAAAACTCAGAGGAAGCAGTCAGAAACCATTCGAAAGCAGTCAGGAGCCACATCTGGTATGCTCTGGTACAGTGCAGCTGGCCATCTCCTCAAAACTCTTGCTGAGTCTGTTGGGCTCTAGTGTTTGTGTTAATCATGTACTCCTGGTAAAATATGTAAATCTGCAAAGCAAATTCTCTTTTTAACACCAAACTGTAAATAAAGCAGGGTAAGCTTATTCCAAGCATATTCATGATCAATTTTTATTGATTTAAGTTTCCCATTTTTTAAAATAGTCAGCCTGATTCTGCTGTCCCCTGCACCTGCTTGAAGCATGAATGTGTCATCAAAGGCCCCGAAGTTTCAATGCCTGGTGCAAGTAAGATAGAAACCAAGCCTGTGTTCCCCTGGGATAACATCCCACACATTCCACTAGAGGGGCAGAATTTAACCCCCCATTTAAACCCCCTTTCTTTCATCGATGTAAAACCTTGACTTAAGCATACATAGAGGTGCTCATTCCACCTCTAGATATTTTCTTCTTCCGGGGCACTGTTTCTAAGAAGAAGCTTAATGAGATAAGAGGAAAAGAAAGAGGAAGAACTGTAGTTAAAATGTTTCTTTCAGCTTTTTACTGGCAGATAAAAGTATCCCCACTTAAACCACCAATGATTTTTATATTTATTGAAAAAAAAAAAGACAATTGAACTTTATGGTAACTATCACTCTGTTAAAAAATAATAATAAAAGGACCCGTATGTATTAAATAATAGGTTTACATTAATCGCAAACAATGACCTTTAAGTGCATTAAGAAGAGCAATGACCATGGGTGCATTTAGAAGAGCATGCCCAGCAGATCAAGGGAGGTTCTGCTCCCCCTCTACTCTGCACTGCTGAGACCTCACCTGGAGTATTGCATCCAGTTC
>JANIJG010016650.1:0-10776 GCA_024611175.1 Megaceryle torquata | reverse complement strand
AAAGAAAAGAAAAGAAAAGAAAAGAAAAGAAAAGAAAAGAAAAGAAAAGAAAAGAAAAGAAAAGAAAAGAAAAGAAACTGCTGTAGGGCCTGACTAAAAAGTCCTAACAGCAAATTGCAGTGGACTCTACAGCAGCAGTATTCACCTTTGCAGATATGAGACTGAGGAGCATACACAGAAATACTGTCTATACAAAAGCATCAGTGCACAAGCATAGTAGTGTTTTTTCCTTTAATAGTAAAGAGGAATGCAGAGGGAAAAAAATCAATAATCATGTGAAAACAAAACAAACAAAAAATAAAATGACCATTACTGAACAACTTCTAGTGAACAATCAGCCTGCTAGACAATTTGCTGCCTGCATGATACAGAAGAGGATTGGGAGACAGCCCAGTACTGTGTGTTCATGTCCTCTGTAGCAAGGCTGCTCAGGGAGGCATGACACCATCTAGAAGCTTACACATAAAGCAAGATGTGTGTTTTAACTCAGTGGATGTCTATAAAAATGTGTTTTGTGAACACACCACGGCCCGTGCATTATTTAGCAGTTGGCTGACCCTGCTCACCAGCACAACTGACAACAGTCAGTGCAAATTGAAAACTTTACTTGGCACTTGCCAGAGCTATTGCAATCCCATACACAAATCAGGTACTTTCCAATGGCCTGGCATTTGCCTGCTGCACTCTACAGTGGCTTTATATTCAGGATAATCTCGCAGTTAACATTAAACTGCTGCTGCCAGAGAACTGCTTTGAGAAATGATCCAATCTGAATGCTGTTAAGTCCTTTCTAAGGTTTGGTTGTTGGATTTCTTTGTCTTTCATTACTGTTTTTGTATTCTCTTATTAGCATGAGTAGGTAGATAGGCACAGGATTCTCAAGAAAGGAGTGAAAAAGGCAAGGTCATTATAAACACAACCCATTTCTCCGGGTTACTTAGTTGTCAGGTGTCACAGTCATACAGCCAAACTGGAAGTTGCCAGAGCATTGCTGGAAATGCTCAGCAGCTTGCAGGATGAAGCTCTGCACTGTTACAAAAGGAAAAGCATGATATAATAATGACTAAGAAAGAGCATAAAAATAAAAACAGGAAGCAACACATATCCAAGTGAGGTCTATTTATATATGCAGAACAAGACTCCTCTCAAAATCCCAAGGGTCAGTTGCCTGCCTGAATACAGCTGTGATAGGGAGTGGATCTTTAATCTCTGTGTCATTACATCTGCTATTTGATAACCAAGTAGAGGGTGTAAAGGAGCCTGCTCGTTGCTTCTATGCCACAATAAATCCTATGTTCTTTTAGAGGGGGCAAGACAGGTAAGTCTTTCAAGTTCTAAGCATCAACCTTTCACCTTCCTGAAAGGTATCTTTACCTAAAAGTACCTATAAATGGCACCATCCAAGGCTATTTCCATAGAGGAGGTAAAAAGCCACTTTGCTGCAAGTACAGTGATAAAACTCCAGTCTCTCACATCCCATGCTAAGCCACTCTGTGCCCACACAAGCAGAGAGTTTCCCCGATCTCCAAGTGTAAGCATCTCTCATTTTATACTGTTAACAATGCAGCCCCCAGTTCACTTTGTGAAACATCAGCTGTCAGCTTAAATAGTTTGTTTTGATGCAAAATAGAAGCTTTCATTAATGGATCCTTCACCTTTTCCACTGTTCCAGTGATTAGATATTAAGCTCTTGGGGTATTATTAGAATCCACTTTTCTTTCAAATCTTTAGACAGTTAATTTAGGGGGTGTTATTGAAAAAAGACTGAGTCTAGCTTCTTCAAAATCAAAGAGACAAAGAATTCTTTCACACATTCATGACACATCAGTAAGAGGAGACAATACTAGAAACTCAACAGTTTCCTACAACCCTGTTTGGATGAAAATACTCAGAAACCATGAAGAAAATATGGACTGATTAGGAAAAGATACTTTTTGTTTTTATGAAAGAGCCCCCATCACTTAAAACACTGCTGTAGCAAGGATTGCTGTGGGAAAAGGAAAAACTGACTATGTTTTGAGTTCAGGACCATTCATTTTCATAGAAAAAAAAATATCCATAGAAAGAAAGGAGGAAGGATTGAAAAGGCTATTCACTTGTGTTTGCTATCCATTCATAGGAAGGCATGTGAAAAATCAGCCTCTGCTTCCTTCTCTTCCAAAAGACAGCCTTCCTGCCACTGCCCTGTGATTACAAAGTGGTAACAATTCCTAACCTTGAGTATCAAACACGTGGACAATACACAAAATGATATATGCTCTAAGAGAGGCTGAGAGACAGGAAAACCTCACCATGATGCCCTCCAGTAACAGGGATCTGCACCAGCTACACTGACCTATAAAAATAACACTGTCTAAAATATTCTGGTTTGCGATGATCCAACCAGAAAGGAAATACTTCGCCGTGTTTCAATGACTGTGAAAGACTGTTCAGAGATGCCTCTGCTGTAAAATGCTGCGATTCAGTGCTGCCTGTGAGTTAAATAATCTGTGAGGATCTTCCCTGCATTTTCCTGTGGGTGCTTGTTCTCACCACTAGAAAAATGTTCAGGGATATGAATTTAAGTAGAGCAGGGTCTCATGAGGCCTTAAGAACTGTATAATATTTTCCAGCTAATGTTATTTCTAAAAAATTGGTCAAGCTTTCAGGTATATGTCTAAAAGTCCATAAATCCATCATTAAGTTCACCATTCAAACAAGCTTGATTTAGGACACTTAAGCTTTCAGTCGACTTAATGTGAAAAACAGATGGTTTGGGGCTTCCCAAATTCAGATGTCTGGCCTCAGCTTCAAGGTATTCCTCCAGAAGGAACTCCTTGCTCTTCAAATGAAGACAGTGACCATTGGAAAGCTCTTCTCACACACCAGTTTGTGGCTGAAAAGCACCATCATCTAATGGGCCAAGATAGATGGGTGCTTTGGAGATATCTGTATTGTTGTGGTTTTTGTTTTTGTGGTGGTTTGGTTTTGTTTTGTTTTGTTTTGTTTGTTTTTTTCTTGTAAACTTGATACTTTTTGATACTTTCTCATAACTGTGGCTGAACCTTGACATTCTTATGAGCTGGGAAGTAATCCAAAGTTTACCTGCTGAGCATGGAAAAGTTACTTTTTCCAAGATCTCTAAGAGATTCAATTTTCATGGCCTGTTTTAATTGTCATGGCCACCACCGTATTTTACATACTCCCTGTGAAGACTTAGACACCATGTAGAAACACACAAGTCTATGGGGCTGAATGGGACACACTCAAGGGTATCAAAACATCTGGTGGAAATGCTCACCAAGCCAATCTCAATCATTTATCAGCAATACTGTCAAACTGGGGAGGTCAGAGTTGACTGGAGTTTAGCAAATGTGACACTCATCTACAAGAAGGGCTGGAAGGAGGATCTGGGGAACTACAGACCGGTCAGTCTGATTTCTGTGCCAGGGAAGGTCACAGAGCAGATCATCCTGAGTTCCATCACATGGCACATAAAGGACAGGCGCAGTCATCACACGGGTTTATGAAAGGCAGGTCCTGCTTGATGAACCTGATCTTCTGTGACAAGGTGACCCGCTTAGTGGCTGAGGGAAAGGCTGTGGATGTGTCTACCTGGACTTTAGTAAAGCCTTTGACAGCATTTCCCACAGCATTCTGCCAGAGATACTGGCTGCTTTTGACTTGGAAGGGTGTACTCCTTGCTGGGTTAAAAAAACGTCTGGATGGGTGAGGACAGAGAATGGTGGGGAATGGAGTTAAATCCAGTTGGCAGCTGGTCACAAGAGGTGATCCCCAGGGCTCAGTATTGTGGCAGATTTTGTTTAATACCTTTACTGATTATCTGCATGAGAGGACTGAGGGCACCCTCAGTAAATTTTCAAAAGACACCAAGTTTGTCATGAGTGTTGATCTGCTCAAGGGTAGGAAGGCTCTGCAGAGGGATCTGGACAGGCTGGATGGATGGGCCAAGATCAGTGGTAGGAAATTCAACAAGGCCAAGTGCTGCATCTTGCACTTGGGTCACAAAAACTCCATGTAGTGCTAAAAATTCAGTGAAGGGTGTCCAGAAAGCTGCTCAGCAGAAAAGGACCTGGGTTTTTTCAGTGACAGGCGGCTGAGCATGAGCCCAGGTGGCCAAGAAGGCCAAGGGCATCCTGGCCTGGATCAGAAATAGTGTGGCCAGCAGGAGGAGGGCAGTGATCGTGCCCCTGCACTCAGCACTGCTAATACTGGGTTCAGTTTTGGGCCCCTCATTACAAGAAGGATATTGAGGGGCTGGAGCATGTCCAGAGAAGAGGAAAGAAGCTGGTGAAAGGTCTAGAGCACAACTGTTGCGAGGAGCAGCTGAGGGAACTAAGGTTGCTTAGTGTAGACAAAAGAAGGTTCAAGGGAGACCTTACTGCTCCCTGAAGGGAAGTTGTAGTGAGATAGTGTCATGAAGGCACCAAGAAAACAGAAGCAGCTACCCAAAATGCCAACTCATCACAACCAAAAATTACCTGTTGCTCCTTCTGACAGAACTGAATTACAAGTTCAGTTTTCAGTCAGAAATATACTTCTACACAAACAATTCCTAAGCTTTAAGCAATATTCTTTCTAGAGAGATGAACCAAAATGTGCACACACTTATAAAGGGGAAAACTTCCCATACAATGGTACCCAGAAGAAGGATCACTCACCTAAAAGGGCTCATTCAATGGTATATCCAGAAGACATCACCAAAGTGGGGGGAGGACTCAGTCCTCAGAAGTATCCTTGAATAGTGTCCCAATCCAAGGGGAGTGGTCCACCTACTGCTGCAAAACTCACTTGCTCTCAGGCAACTGACACAAAAATCATCTGTCTGGTGGTGCTCCATTTATACTCTAGTAGACACTGAACTGTGATTATTCCAATTAGTTGGGGGAAAGAGCACAACAGAGTCATTTAATGGCTGTAGGCACCAAGCTGATCTTCATCAGGTCTTTGGTAAGCACTGATCTTTGTCAGGTTTTGTCAGGGTGGCTGTGCATGGCACAGGTGGCTGTTGGTCTCTTCTCCCAAGTAGCAAGTGATAGAACAAGAGGAAACTGCCTCAAGTGACACCAGGGGAGGTTTAGATTGGGTATTAGAAAAAATTTCTTCACCAAAGGGGTTAGCAAGCCCTGGAACAGGCTGCCCAGAGAAGTGGTTGAGTCACCATCCCTGAAGGTATTTAAAAGACACAGAGATGAGGTGCTTAGAGACATAGTTTAGTTGGTGGACTTGGCAGTGCTAGGTTAATGGCTCAATCAATGATCATAAAGGTCTTTTCCAACCTAAACAATTCTATTATTCTGTAAGATCTTTTATGGCTAAGCATCTTGGAAATGCTTCATGCTTTCTTTATCAAGAAACAGAAATATTTCTTCAATTCAAAGATATTCCAAACAAAATCGAACTTATGTTCTTTAACAATGACCTCTCTTGTTGCTCATTATGTAGTTTGTGTTGTATTGTACATTTCAGTTGCTTTTAAAATGTTTCTTATTAAAAAGAAAAAAAAAAGTAAAAGAAGTAAAAAAGTAAAAGAGTAATCCTGGCTCCACATACTACACCAGTTACTGGTACTTCACAGAATCACAGAATATTCATGTTTAGAAAGGACCTCCTAGATCACTGAGTCCAACCATACCCATAAAAAACAAACACCTAAAAAAACCCCCTAAACACCTAAATACCCTGATCAGACATTAGCATAATCAGATATTGTCTTGAAATAAAACCCATTGTGTGAGAGTAAGCAATTAAAGCAAATAAACCCAGACCATTGGACCCTATTATTTTCCTCTCCTTTTCTCTCAGTTGCTCTGTGCAGCACTTTGAAGTGATGCAATACCTTCATAAAATGACCCTCATCACAGCTTTCCTGCATTCTTCCTAACCACATGCCCTACTATCAGCTGCTCTTCTAGTTCAATGACTAGAGTTTGTAATTTGGTGTCTGGGATGTGTATTTCCTGAGCTGCTTCACAGCAATTCCCATATATTAGAAAAAATAACATCCCAAGTGAAGGGACTGTACAAAGAAGCCTCAGCCCTGGAGCTGTAGGAGGAGATAGAGGATACAGATGTTCATTTGTACAAATGCAGGTGAGAAGGTGTTTAAAAGTGTCAAGTGCTTAAAACCACAAGATATACAAGGGCTGAAAGGTGCAGGAAAGACAATATTCAGAAAGCAGGAGGTCAAAAGATCAGCTCTTAAATTAAAATTGAAGCTTGCAAATAGGTAACAAAGTTTTTGTGGCTTAGATATTCACAGAACTTATCCAAATCTTTGAGACCAATATTATCTTCTGGGGTTCGTTCACATTGTAGACACAGAGTGCAATCTTTGAGTGACAGGTCTGCAAATAACTAACCTTCTCAAACTGTCAGGACTTTAGCAGAACTTGCTGAGGCAGGATTGTAAAATAAATACCATTGTGACACTCAGCATTTCAATGTGTTTAGAAAAATCATTGTGGTTTTCCATGTTTTCCAGATAGAAAAAAAATAGCAGAGAGAAACCACATGAAAATTGTTTAGCCAACTTTTCCTTCATAGGTGGGCAAACATGACACAGGTCTACAGTTCTGTAATGGAGTCATGCTGAATGCTTAGGGCAAAGTGGAATGAATGCATTTTATTTTTACATGTTCCAAACTAGAATGTCTGCTTTACTATCCAGCTTTGTGTTTGGCTACAGATGCCTTCAAAATTTTTTTTCTACTCTCCAGGCACACATCTGATTTCTACTAAAAATGAGCTTCTCGTTAAAGCTATTATTAAAGTGTGTCATATTTTACTATTGCATATGAAGTATAATCAAGTTTCCTACCCCAGGGCACATCACAGATTGCACAGGGACCCAAATATCAGTGTCCTTGAACTGTCACGATATGTCTTACCATGAATAAGACAGGCTGTGTTATGATACAAGATATTTCAGCGTAAGCAGTATGCCAGATGGGTGATATATTTGAACTGGTGTACATTACCTAATTTTCCTTTATAAATTAGAAATCAGTTTCCATTTGGGAAATTTTTGTTGGGAAAAACCCACAAGCTGAACTCTTAGCACTAAGTACCAGTACAGTGCAGGGATCTGCTAGCCACATAAACAATGCAATATTAAATCCAACAGGATTTTTTGGGTGGTAGAGGAAGCCTAGCAGCCAAAGATGAAGGGTAAAAGACTTTTCCAACAACTGCAAAAATTCTCTCATTTAAGGAACGCCATCATAATAGCTTGGTCCCTAGTGGAGCAATCCTACTGACTTGTATGGGAAAGAAGAGAAAAACAAAATGAGCTTTCAACACTTGAGAGATTCTGGGAAAAGCAAACTGTTTCTGTTCTGCCTATCAAAATAATTTGTTGTTAAAGCACATAATTAGATGACACCAAATGCACACCCATCTGTGTCCTGTTTTAAGACATTGTTCTTGAGTGGTTTATTCTAAGCACTAAATAAAAATATATTGATTCCATGTGGCACAAAGGTGTTACTGTTGGGGATAAAGAGTGGAGTGTGTGAAAGAAAGCATCTTGGGGAATATAAGTGAAGGTCCAGGTGACACTTCACCTCCGTCTCTGGGACACTGGACCATAGGTAAAAAACCCTTTCCTAACCAAATGCACTGTGGCCATCAAGCTAACCTCCAAGTCAACCTCACTATAATGGTTCAGCAGAATTTGATGTATTCATTACTCATAGTTCCTAACACCATGCTGTGGACAGATGTCTGAAAGTAGCTTTTTGATAAATGCAAGAAAAAATCATAAACAGCAGATATTAATAAGGGGATAAGAAGCATGGAAGCAGCGTCATGCCAGAAGGGTTATAATTTCAATATTCTCCATGCTATTATTTATAAGATAAGCACCTATGTGAATAACTGAGTAAATATATTTACACCAGGAGACAAAATTAATATTTTTAGAATGTGATCTCCCTTTTAGGCTTGTGGCAGGTGCAGCCTCCACAACAGACAAAACAGGGAAAAAACAGGGCGTGCCAGCGCAGTTTGGCACCTCAGCTGTTAAGCTGCAACACACAGTGCCTCAGGGTCTAGACCCTTAACCTGTTTTGTGTGGGCTTGCCCCCTCAACCAATTAGAATGACCACCCTTGATTAGGGTATAAATGGGGCTCACCTAAAAACCGGTGAATTGGTTCTTCCCAGAGCAGTGGGCCTGGCAGTCAGCCCCTCCCCTTGGATACCTGTCCAAGGGCACTTCCATGGATTGAGTGAGCCTTGCTCCACCCTGTTTTGGGTGGAAACTCTGGGGTAGGAGGTTTCCTTTTATGAGCAAGCGTGTTCCCATTTTGGTTCATCTTTCCTCAAGGTTTAAGAATTAGTTGTGTAATAGTTATATTCCCAAAAGACATCCAAACTTGCATTTTGTCAGAAAAAGTGCTGGGCAACTTTCATTGTGATAAACCCCTATCTGCCGGACAGCAGCTGCTGTCTGTTTTGTGGGTGCCATTATAACAAGGCTTATCAAAAATATATTTTACTATTTCAGCTTCTCAATCTCAAGTCTTCTTTGGAAAAAACCAGCAGGTTTTCAAAGATCTTATTTGAACATGATTTTTTATAATTAAATCCTGTCAACATAGAAGGAAGAAAAGCACTCTTAAAATGAAAGGTAAATAAAGAATGCAAGAACTTGTACAAGGGCCAAACTAAGATGAGATCATAAGACAAGGAAAGAATAAAATTCTCCTTCCGTAGACAAATACAACCAAACCAAACTGTTTTGAAGTAGAATTAAATGTTCTTGTCAACTTCATTAAGTTTTGAACTAGATCCACCTCTGCATGTTAGTGAGCACTCACTGGTTTTGGTGACATTTATAATTTGAGCCCAGTTATAACCTTATAAAGCAAAAGCACTGGAGGAAAATTTTCCAAAGACTTCCTAGAGGTTGTTATATAAACGTTGCTGAGTAGAAAACAGGATCTTTCTCAGGTGTATCCTGACAAGAAAGTGCATCATACTATTATTTATTCTGTCTGCATTTCAGTCCTTGAATATACTTCCACTGTGCTCCTAATCAATAGATATGTGTAAGAGACTACTGATGTCTCAAACCTTGTGTAGAGATAAGATCTGGAAGGAGAAGGAGCAAGACCTGTCTGGAGGGAGGAGGAGTCAATGGCTCTCAATGGTCCTCAGTGGCTCTGCCATCCCCCCCCCCCGACTCCTTGCAGATAAATTAACAATAGGAAGGGGTAAGTTCTGTGTCTTCACCCTGAGTTACTTTCTTCTACTAGCCACTGTGAGTGCACAAGGAGAGGTCTATCCTGGACACACCACCAGAAGGAGCTCATGAAAATTAGTACCACCTCTCAATGCTTCCTATGCAAACCAGGGATGCCACCCATATCCCAAGCATATAAAGAGACAGTAAAATACTGATCTTTGTCCACCCACCTCAGAAGAACTCAAGATTTGGACAGATCTGTGAGATGTCACTGGATCTGAGCGTGATGATTCTTTGCATCTTTCTCTCTCTCCCCTACCTTTTCCTCTTCCTCTTTCTACTCACTTTTCCTTTCTTCTCCTTCATACTTAGTTGTGCCTTAAAGCAATTGATAAGAAAATAACCTCTACTGCCAAAACACCATTAACTGCACCATTTATTGATTCTTCTCAGGGAAGACCAATAAACTGTTTTGTATTGTTCCTCCAAGTCTTTGTAGTGACTCTACCACCTCTGTTTCAAAACCTCTTTTGGGGGATCATAACGATTCACCCACTGAGTGGGACAAGACAGTATGTCAAGAGCAAAGAAAGAAAACTGTATCAAACATAAACATGAATAACAAATTAACAGTCCCTAGACTGTGGGCTGACTGGACTGGCAAAACTTGCCTTGCTTGCAGCACAGGACGGGATCAAGAGTCAGAGAGGATTTAACGCTTTTCATCTTCTGAAAAGGGTTTCAGCTCACTATAACCTGCCACTGCAAAAATACTGATACCTTTTATATGATGATGATAACAGTGAAATAAAAATAAATTCTAACAATATTGTTCATATACACGAGGGAAAAAAAAAATTGCAGTTTTTTAGTAAGTAGGCTCTGTCCCATGTTTACACAGTGACAAAATATGTCTCCAGATGAACACGGCAGTGAGTCATGGTAAGTAGCAAGTGACACACTGGAGACACCTCTGTGTTTTGATATATTATGTATAAATCATCTTATACTTGCTGGTTTTTAGTCCTACTGACTTCTCACAGTGATATCAGAAGTATCGTTCAGACATAAAAAGATAAAATATTTCTTATTTAAAATATAAATATTTACAATATAAGAAAATAAAATATTTCTTAAGAGCTTTGTGATTTGGGGGAGTATTTCATATTATCATAGAATGGTAGGGGTTGGAAGTGACCTCTGGAGATCATGGAGTCCAACCCACCTGCCAGAGCAGGGTCACCAAGGGCAGCCCACGCAGGAACAGATCCAGGGGGGGTTGGAAAGTCTCCAGAGAAGGAGACTCCACAACCTCCCTGGGCAGCCTCTTCCAGTCTCTGTCACCCCCACAGCAAAGAAGATTTTCCTCCCAGTGTTGACGTGGAACTTCCTGGGTTCCATAGAAATATAGAAATAGAAATTTTTGGGTTGGAAGGGACCTCTAGAGCTCATCTGGTCCAACCCCCCCTGCTGAGAGCTGGGAGATCCTCAGCTAGAGCAGGGTGCTCAAAGCTCTGTCAAGCCTCACCTTGAATGTCTCCAGGGATGGGGCCTCAACCACCTCCCTGGGCAACCTGTTCCAGTGCT
>JANIJG010016649.1:0-16607 GCA_024611175.1 Megaceryle torquata | reverse complement strand
CAAGTAAGGAGCCGGGGGGGGGGGTTGGGGGGGGGGAGGGTGGGGCCTGGTGTCCATGTCTGGTGACAGCACCATGGGGCCAAGAAACACTCCCCAGCCCCATGCCACCCCTGTCACTCATGCTCATGGTTGCTTCTCCTGCAGGGATGTGAAGTGTGGCACGCTGCTATGTCTGAGTGACAACACCAGCCCAGTCCTTGGTGGTGGCTCCTACTCCCTCTTCTTCGGACGCTTCAAATGCAAGGCAGTCATCGCCAGCAACGATGCCAATGAGGTGGTGGCCAAGCTCAGGCTGGTGCCCACTGGTGCCAAATGTGGAGAGGAGATGGTGAGCTTTCTGGCTGCCATGCTGGGGGGGGGTTGACAGCCAGCTGTGGGGACATAGGACAGCCTCAAAGCCCCCCCTGCCTGCCCCCAGGTCTGCTATGCTGGACGCTGCCAGAACCTCCTGGTCTATGGCAACAAGAACTGCTCAGCCAAATGCAACAACCACGGTGTATGCTGTGAGACTGTCCTCTCCCAGAGCAACTGTGGGGCCCGGGCAGCAGTGCTGGCCCCTGTGATGTGTCCACCACCTTGACGCTTTCCTCCCTCATCCCAGGTGTGCAACCACAAGAGGGAGTGTCACTGTGAGCCAGGTTGGGCAGCACCCTACTGCGAGCAGAAGATTTCAGGCATGGTGGCAGGTACAGCACCCAGTCTGAATCACCCGCACCAGCTCCATCGGCCCAATGCATATGCTGAAGCAAAGCCTGGGGAGGGGGCTGGCACCCTGCTGTGGTGCCAGTAGGTGCTGCTCCATTCCCATGGGGTGTCCCTCACATGGGCGTGCTTGTTCTGATGCCAGCTGGGTCTCCACAGGAAGCAGCAGCATGGTGTTGGCACCTGTGCTGGCCGTGTTGGCTCTCTCCAGCATCCTGCTTGGCAGTGGTGTTGTGTTCCTCAGAGGCCAGAGGATGAGGCACTTCCAGAAAGGGTAATTCCCATCCTTCCGCTGCCCCACAGCAGGGCTGGGCCACAGCCACACAGACTGAGCTCAAGGGGTGCCCACAGCAGCCCCACACTGTCCCTGTGCCCCGCAGGAGGACTTCCAGCAGGCCCGCTGCTGGCCTTGCCAACCCACTCTTCCAGGAGGGTGGCCAGGTGCGCCCCCACCGCCGCCAGCTGTCCCGCCTCGACATTGGCCACCCCAACCTGCTCAGCAGCACAGCAGCCCCACGGGACGCCCGGCCTCTTGGGCCCTGTTGCCCAGCCCCACAGGTAAGGGTGCCGAGCCGTGCCCCAGCGCAGGGCAGCCTGTGCACACGGGTGGATCGTTCACCCTGGCTTTTGCTGACCTTGCAGCCACCAGCACCAGTTCCTCAGGTGACATCTCCAGCCTCTCCAGGGCAGCTCCTGCAGGTAAATGCCCCTCCCAAAGCCACCAATACCTCACAAAGGGGTGGCCTGTCCTTCTCAGGGCCAGGGGCCTCACTCAGACCTCTCCCCAACCTCCCCTGGCCTGACCAGAAGAGGTCTGAGAGGGGATCCAATCAATGCTGATTAATAGTTAAAAGGTGGATGTCAAGAAGATGGGAACAGTCTCTTTTTAGTGGTGCCCAGCAACAGCATAAGGGGCAATGGGCACAAACTGGAACCCAGGAGGTTCCATCTGAACAGGAGAAACTTCTTTGCTGTGAGGGTGCTAGAGCCTGGACCAGGCTAACCAGATTGGTTGCGGAGTCTTCTTCTCTGGAGAGGTTCCAAACCTGCCTGGACAGTGTGATTCTGGGCACCCTGTTGGAGCAGGGGGCTTGGAACAGATGATTTCCAGGTGTCCCTTCTGACCCCCATCAGTCTGTGGTTCTGTGTGACCATCCCCAGACATGGGGGTGCCTCTGTGGGGTGGCCCAAGCAGCTGAAAGCTGGAAGGGATGGGAGGGTGAGGCCCTTCCTCTGCCCCTCTGACCCCTTGCTTGGGTCTCTCCTTGGTGTCCAGGCAAGGGACTCTGGTCTCTTCTCTTCTTCCAGCAGGCAAAGCCAAAGCCGCCCAGGAAGCCTCTCCCAGCACTGAAGACTAAGGCACCATGCTGTGGTGAGGGGTCCCCAGGATTTGACCTCCCTTGCTCCACACCAAAACCTCCCTTGGTCTTTCAGCAGGGCGTTGCCCCAAAGGTGGCCCTGAAGCCACCTCTGGCCAGGAGGTGACCAAGGATGTGCCATATGCCACCAGAGCCAAAGAGTTGACAGCTCTGATGCTTGGGTGGCACAGCTGAGGAGCCACCGTCTTGCTTCCACCCGTACTTGAATTGCTCACCAGACCCTCCCCCAGGGGGGCACCAGCGTTTACAGATATTTGAGTTGTGCCTTAACAGACTTTGGAGCCTCAGGGCTGGCCCAGGGAGAGCCAGCAGCTGGACCTTTGTGAGACCAGCAGTAGGGATGGTACCAGCTCTGGTTTTGAGGCCAGCGTCAATATGGTTCAAGCTCTCTTATACCCTGGGAGCTCCTGCCTTCTCTCCTGACAACCTGAATGTGTCTTGCTCCTTCCCTGATGAGGACAACATTGCAAGGAGCTCCTGCCAACCCCTGCCAGGCCAGGAGAAGCACTGCACCACAGAACCAGGCCCTGGGTACATTCACACAGGGGTCTCACCAGAGGCTTTGGCAGGTCCAGGCCAGGCTTGGCTTTCCAGTGGGGCTTTTATCTCTGAAGTTATCACTTGAGTTACTGTTCTCCTGAAAAGGAATTTCCTTTTTACTGCAGTCATTAACTTATGACCCTTATGTGACCATTTTGAGCCATCTATTGTGAAACCAGGCCTCCCAATTTTTGATATAATTTCAACTAAAGGCTTTTATACCAATAAAGATTGAAAGCAGCAGCATCACTGGGTGTGTCTCAGCCGGCAGGGAGGTGCCGGGGACTCAGGGTGGAGCCTCTAGGGAGTAGCTATGCCTAATGGCAGTGCTTCACAGCAGCTGAGTGAAGGTGCCCCAGGGACTGCAGGATGCTGCAGCACACAGTACTGCTGGCCCCCCAGCTACTGAATGCCAAACATCCCCTGACCCTAGACTGACCACTGTGACATCCACTACCAGCTCACCTCCCTTTGCCCTGGTCCAAGAAAAACATTCATGTTCATGGGTCAACATCAGTGCTCAGGGGTCAGCCTGCAGTTGCCAAAGATACTGCTCACAGACCAGAGCTGTGCCTTGCTTGGGAAATGCTCCTGGCCTGTCTGCGTGTGAGCAACAGGGCAGCTCAGAGGGAATGTCCAAATCCAAAGGCCCTAAGGGCTCAGCTTCCCTCCTTCCCACTGAGTTGTGGAGGGGAACAGCAGAACTGGATATGCCACCTCTGCTGCTCAGCTCCACCATTCTTTCAGCCCAGGCTGGTCCCACTGCTCCTAGTGTGGAGTCCCTGCAGCTGGGAACAGGCACCTAGAAGCACTGTTAACTGCAGGGTAAGAGGACTAACACCACTAACACCAGCCCTAGGACACACAAAGCCAACAAGGAAATGGTAACAAAATAATTTTATTCTGCTTTATCAAAAGAACTTAACACTGTGCATGTAAACTTGAACATATGTATTGTGTTTCCCTAAAGAAGGTATAGATTCAGGGGCAGATCCCTTTAGTCAGAAGACCCAGGCCTTTTGAAAAACCCTGTTCAATCCCCTGTTCCTGTTTTCACCCGTGTTTCTCCTCCCCACCTCAGAGTGATGCAAAGTCGATCCTGGAGGCATTAAAGCCATGGTGATTCCCTCCTCTTGCACACTTACTGAGGCTTCTGAAGTGATGGCTGGGGAAGCAGAGAGGGATAGAGGAGGCTTTGGAGAAGGCACCAAGCATCGTGCACCCGGTGTTGCAGGACTTCAAACCCCATAAGCATCCCAGTGTCCCTCAGACCATGCAGGTAGGAGGTGGCTGATGCATACCCAGCCAGAGCAGGAGGACAGTTTGCCAGAGTGACAGCCAGCAATGGCAAAGCCACCAGGGCAGGCACAGGGCAGCTCAGCAAGGCTCAGATCCAAAGGGAAACAGGTCTTCCCCCACTGGCCTGGAAGGCTCTCCTACTGCCTGGTTATTGCTTCCAATGGCTCCTCTCCTGCCCTTGCTTCTTGTCATCTCCAGGCTGGCAGAACCTACTCTGACTGTCCAACCTGATGCCCAGTGACAAAGAGAGGTGATGCCACGGGTCCCTTGAAATCCTTCTCAGCAAAGAAATGGGACCTTGCAAGTCAAACAGTACTTCCAGGAGACATTTCAAAGACCACAGCTATGAAATCCACTGCCATCTCCCTCTGCCCTGGTATCCCTCACCCAGGGGGCACTGCCCAGCTCCTCTCCTGCCATCAGCCATGGGTTTCAGCTCTGCCCTGCCTGCTGGCTGAGCTGCCTTCTAGCATGACATGCAAACATCCTTCCTGCTCCCCTGCCCACCATCATCCTTCAAAGGCTGCTCTGTGCCAGAAGGGCACTTTTTGCCCAAGATATCAGCAGGTGAAGGCATAAGTGCCCCTCCACCCAATCCAAAAGCTTGGCTCAGTATTCCCCAGGCTGGGACCTACAAGTACCAGCGCTTAATCCTCAACCTCTGTGCACCAGATGTGTACAGTAAAAACGAGAGAAACCTCTCCTCCTGGTGACCGCAGCACCCTTCCTCTCATTCTCAAAGCATAAGGAATCACGCTTATCTACAACTTCCCTGGAAGCTAGGACAGTGCTCAGCACCTTCAGCTGGCCTCTCTCTGGGGCAAGGTCCTGGTCACTGGCTCCTGCTATGGCTGGGTTTGAAGAGGAGCTGGTATGTTGGAGTAGAACACCAAGTCCCACAGTCTTGGAGCAAAATCCCATGGTCACGTATCACCCAAGCTGGCCAGCAGCAGGAGAGGCTGGGCCAATGCATCCCTGCTCTGCCCCAGAGGTGGAGACGGTGCAGTCAGGGCAGGAACTGAGTCAGTGTAAGGCACTGTATGTTACCAAACTTCCTTGAGGAGAGACACTGCCATCCTCTGAGCCAAGCCACGCAAGATAGCAAAACAGCATTGGAAAGCCTGGGCCCATACAACTCACTTGGGGAAATCACTACCAGAGGTGAAGTTCAGGCTGTTTGTTTTGGGTTGAATGTTTCACCCAGGGCAAAAGCTAACCATACTCCTCTCCTTGCCATGAGGTTACAGATGGTGCCAAGGCAGATTTCAATGCCAGCACCATCCAGCCTGTTACTACCAACTGGCCCATCTGGTGAACCTTGCCAGGGCTGAGCACTGCAGAGGGCTGTACCCAAGAGGACAGGAAAGCAGGATGAACATACAAATATCCCAGACTGGTGCCAGGAGAGGCAGCCTCTGAACTTGTGTTAGGTTCAGAAGCAGGCAATGCTGCAGTGCTACGAGCTGTGGAAGTGTTCCAGCTCAAGCTCTTTCCAGTTGCTTCCCTAGCCATCATCTTCTGGGATTGTCACAGAACACAGCAAGAAACAAGTCCTAGAAACAAGCATGTCCTCACAGGCAAAAGGGAAGGACAGAGAAGAAGAGGAAAGCAGATTGTACCAGCAGATTGCTCCCCACCCAAGCACATCTCTCTCGCTCACCCTACAGTGGCACATGGAGAGCAGGGGTTGCATGTATTACAATGTACACCAGGAGAAAATATCATCCCACTAGCATCGCTCATGCATCAAAAGCCCTGCAATACAGCAAAGACTGGCCAGTGATGAGAGGACCAGCAACTGACTCCCCTCCATGGCTGTTCAAGGACACAAAAGGCAGGTCCCACTTCTCAGAGCAGTGGATTTTGCACTGGGGAGCAGTGATGCATCACCTGCTTTGCAGCTGAGGTGTCAAACATCTGATCTGATGCAGAGTGGGGTCCCTTCATCATTCTTCTCTTCCCCTTCATTTTGCCAGCAAGGCAGAGTAGTGGAAATTCAGCCCCCTTTCCCTGGTGAAAAGACTTACTGTGAGGCTGAGTAAGGATTTCCCAGCTCTGTTCCCAACCAACCACTTGGAGGTGCTCCATGCATTCTGAAATCTGGTTTAGGGTGCAAGGTAAGACCCAGCCACCCAGCTGAAACATACTGCAGTCAGTCACAGGCAGTCAGCGTGATGCTCTTGCTTGGAGAAGGAGAGTTACAGAAGCTCATTAGAGATTGCTTGCTCCGAGTCATTATCTAGTGCCACTGACTACACAGGAGAGAAGATTATGGCTATGCAGATCTTATTCAAATAACCTATTCCACACCACATCCCTCCTCACCAGGCCTTGCCCTGAGCAGGAACACTCAGCCTCTGCTGGTCAAGGAGAGCTTACTCCACTGGAGTCCTTGAATAGAGTTTGATAGTGCTGGTAGAAACCTGCCTCAGAGTCCACAAAGCAAAGCTTCATTGTCAGGAAGAAGGAAACCTCTTCGCTCAGCCTCATCAAGGAGCATGGGGGAATGACCAGCATGTGGCAACAAAGCACTCAGTGACATCTCCTCCCTCCAGAGTAATGCTTGCTAAATAATTGCACCTACTGCAGAAGGCTTTCCTGGTGTCTGTCTTTTAATATTCCAGTATTATGTTAGTACAGGACTATCCCTCATTTGGAAGCACCAATTTAACAGGGGAAGAAATGGAAGAGGCAGAGCACTTGCAATGTGTTGCTAGAAGAAAATCAACCCAACTGCCACCTATACACAAGATGTCCACATATACGCTGCATCTGCCCCACCAGCACAGGGCAACATCCCCATTCACAGCTGGGCTAGCTGTTGAGCTCTGTTGGCTATCTTTCTACCTCTGTCAGCCTGCGCTTTCCTTTGCTCTGAGGTGGCTTTCTCCAGAGGTCTCCAGGGTCTCCTGTGAAGGGAGGCTGGTTTCTTGGGCAGTCCTCAGATTGGCTTGCTGGAAGGCACAGGAATCCAGAAACACATTGGGGATGCGGTCACCAAAATAGAGCTTGCTGTTTGCAGCTATTGCTTGATATTTCATTAGTTCCAAATACTCAGGGGTAAGTTTCAGCTACAAAAAGAGAACCAGAGACCGTAAGAGACAACCTTCTGGGCCTCACATCATTAGATTTCACCTCAGGCAACTGCTTCCTGGAATGTGGGCTGTTAAATCAACTGTTTTTCCAGTGCTGGCTACCTGAACCTCATCTCCTGTGCAAAGGAAAAGAGTAAGCAAGTCCTCTTCTGACCAGCTTTCAAGTACTCACCTTGTTGGAATCAGCCAGCTTCCGAGCAGTATAATACTCCGCATCAGCTTTTGCCTTCTCTCTTGCTAGGAATGCAGCATCTAACACCACAACAGAGGATGGACAGGAAAAGAAGCATTAGCAAGTGAACAGCTCTATCAAATCAAGCACCTGAGCCTCTGACCTGCAGGGACAAGCTGACCCAAGTGTGCTGTGACCCAGGCTGGCTGGCCACATACCTGCACTGCTGGCTTCTTGGGAGAGGTACCTGCAAAGGGGAGGAATGGTGCCAGCGCGTAACCTTGTGCTACTGCACCCTTCATTACTTTTGCAGGATGGCAATGCCTATGAGCCCAGTTCCAGGGTTCCACTACCTGCCACCACCCTTAGCTGGAAGATGACCCAAGGAGCATGGTTACCTTCAATCTCAGAAATGCGCTTCTCCGTTTCCTTCTCCATAATTTTCTGCTGATAGTGAATCCTGGCCACCTGAGCAGCCTTCTCTGCCTCTGCAATCACAACAGGTTCAGCTCAGACATTTGCTTCTCAGAGCTTGAGCATCAGCACCCTGACCCAGCTGCAGAATCTGCCATGCAAGTAGCTTGCTCTCTGCTGCCCGCCTTTCTGTTTGTATCCTACAGTGCCAGTTTGTGCTTCAAGCAATTCAGTTACAGAAAGAAAACAGTGCTGAAGTTTCTAGAGTTGCACCGACATCCCTTTTACAAGTGTTGAGTCTCCCCGGCGTGGAAGCATCGAGCTTCCAGCCCAAGCAGTTCTTCTGGTAGAGCTGTTACCTCTCCAACCTGCTTGAGGCAGCAGCCCCACTGTAGGACAGAGGTGCTGGCTGCTCCGCTGCTATGGGGAGGGAGATGGGATGTAGACAGAGCAGCACAACTATATATTTTCTAAATGACTGTTGGTGCAGCCTGGCCCTGCCTCCTTCAGGGAGCTGCAATGGAAGACATCTCACCCCAGCTTCCCAGGGGATGTAGGAATGGAAATTTAGTCTCCCCTCTGCCTGCTAGGAAGACAGTTTAGTGATGGACTTGGCAGTGCTGGGATAACAGTTGGACTCGATGCTCTTAAAGGTCTTTTCCAACCTAAGCAATTCCATGATAGTACTTCCAACTGGTGACATACCAATGAGTGCTTTCTTCCGGTCTGTCTCTGCCTCCTTCTCTACTACCTTCTGCTTCTGGGCTGCAATCAGCAGCTTGGTCTTCTCAGCCTCCCTGAAGAGTGAGAAATGTTATCATAAGGAAATGGACCTGGGGAGCAGCTCTGCAAACCAGGGCATGAGATGCCAGGGGGACAAAAAGCCAACCAATTGCCAGCATTACATTCTTCCTCACAGTTATGAGGACTAGTTCTGTCTTCAGCTATACATGCATAAGCATGGCCAGTAAGTCAAAGGAAGGGATTATTCCCCCTCTGTGTTTGGCCCTGTGAGGCCACATTTGGAGACTATATACAGTTTGAGGCCCTCAGGATGAGGACTGAGTTCAGTGCAGGGCTACTGCAGACATGGGGAGGAGGCCACAGCATACAACATACATCAAGGCTGCAAGAGCTGGGCTTGCTCAGATGAAGCTGAGGAGGTGTAGGGTGATCCAATGGCCTCTTCCACTGCCCAAAGGGGTCCTGGAGATGCAGGGGCCAAACTCTGCTCAGAGGGGTACAGCAAGAGCCCCAGAGGCACCAGCACAGCTGCAGCACAGGAAACCCTGTCTTGCCCTGAGGAAACGGCCCATCCCAGTGCAAGGGGGGCATCCCTGGAATGGGGCTCTGAGCAGTGGAAGTTCCCCTTACCCAGGGATGCCCTGACTCACCAGAGTAACCTGCTGCAGCTGTGGCATAGGCCCTGCTTTGCGACAGGGTGTAAGAGCCTGGCTATTGTGTGCCTCAAACCTTGTGTGGTAATAACATGTGGAAGGACCTGTCTGGAGGGGAGAAGTGTTGATTGCTCCCAATGTCTCTGTGATCCCCCTCTGGCAGATATGCTTTAACGAAAGGAAGAGATAATCTCTGCATAGGTGGGACTCTGTCTTTTCTTTAAGTGCTCCTGCTGACTGTGCCATGGGGGTGGTGGATGGCAGGCACCACACTACTTCAAGCTCATGGGGCTCAAGCAAATAAACACCACTTCCTCTGGAAATTGGGAATGCCACCCAGGTATCTCAAGGGTAGAGAGGGACAGAAAAATACTGATCGGTGTGCACCCACCACAGAAGAACTGAAGACTCGGACATCCAGTGAGACATCACTGGATCCACGGGTGGTGATAACCTTTTCTCTTTACCTTAGTCACTCTTCTCTCTCACTCCCCCTATCTTTTCCTCTTTTCGAATAACCCTTTTCCTTTTCCTCAAAATTTAGTCACACTGTAAAAATAACTTCAGAAAATAACACCTTTATCTGTACCATTTATTGATTGTTTCATTAGGGAGAACTAATAAATTGTTTTGCTATTGTTCCTTGGAGTTGTTGTGACTCTGCCGCCCCAGCGGCCCTACCGTGCAGGGACAGCCTCTCTTAAAGGATCAGAGAGTCACCTCCCTCGTTGTCCACTGAATGGGACTAGACACAGGCCTTGGACAGGAGACATCCACGGGTATGTATCAGACTAAAATATCTGTGATTCTGCAAGTTTGCTGGATGAGGTCTTATGAGCAAGACATCAAACACCAGAAAGCCATGAATTCAGTTTACAAGTCTCCTACAGGTTCATTGGTGTCTCCTCTACATAAAGGAGTGGCAACAGAGCCTTGATATGGACTCTGGACACACTAACTGACTTTGGGGAGAGCTGAAAGGCTTCAAGGTGAAAGAGCTACGGAAATGGAGAAACAGAACACACAAGTGCACCTAGCCAGGCACACACTGATTAGAACCCACCCCTCACCTTCTGAACACCAGGCAAGATCTTTCTAATAGCATTATGCCTGTGCAGAATCCCCAGGGCCCATTCATACAGTTTCATGCACAGTTACTCACATTAGCTCAAAATTTCTTCGGATGGCTTCTGGGATTTTGGGTTTTGTAACACGCACAGCCTATTAAAAAAACAAAGCAAAACAAATAAAATGAGCACACTTTTTTATATAAAATATTTTGATGTGAGTCGCACAACTAAAGGAATGTCTTTGCAAAACCAGCTGTAGTGCTCTGGACATCTCCACAATGATCAAAGACCATACACGATGGTTTCCAGACCTCTTACAACACAGCTAATCACAGCCACTCTCACAGAAGTGCCTTGCTTTCATTTTTTCTGTCTTTGGAAGTTTTATGGTATCTAAGTGATCAAGTAAGGCCTGTGGAGTAGCCTGCTAAAGAGTTCCACCATCTTTGTTAGAAGCATCTTAGTTTACCACCCTGAAGAGTCTTCAAACATCACCAGATAACACTTCCCAAAGTACTGCTCAAGAAAGGGGTTCATAAACCCAAGGAAATTAAACTGCAGGAGTGAGACTTGTGAAACAGAGCTCAGGAATAGATTTTCCAGGAGAAAAGCTTGCAGAAGTGATCATGCAATGAGAGACATAGCAGTGAAGATAGAGAAGAGCAGCAGTGCACAGATGGCAGCTGTTGTTTTCAACTGCAGATCATCAAGAGTGGTGTGCATGGTGATGCTATAACACCACAACTCGTACCCATGCCAGACAGCTACTAAGCTGTTCTGCAAAGCACTTCCCCAGAAATATGAGGGAAACAATATGAGAGGCAGGAGCTACTGCTGCTCAGCTGGCTTGTGTGGCTCATTACTAAGCTTTGGGGGGACGTGGATTGACAGTCCACAGCTGTACAATTGCTTCACAACCCTCCTGCTCCATTTCACTGCACATGTAGTGTTGAACCTGCTGTTTCTCTCTGGCATCAGTAAGTCTGCAAAATAACAAGGGGCTTCCACAGAGGAATGGGATACAGGCACATTGAGGCCAGTCTTTGTACAGAGAGAGTAAGGAGAACCATTTCCATCTGACACTCTGGTCCCAGTAAACACCACGCCTGGGGAGAAGGAGACATTCTATCATCAAAGCAGGACTTTCAGGAATCACAGAACAGTTTGGGTTGGAAGGGACCCTTCCAGATCAATTGCTGCAACCCCCTCCAGTCATGGGCAAGTTGCTCAGAGCCCCATCCAACCTGTCCTTGAACACTTTCAGGAATGAGGCATCCACAACTTCTCTGGGCAACCCGTGCCAATGTCTCGGCATCCTTATTGTACATTACTTCCTTGTATACAATCTAAACCTACCCTCTTTCAGCTTAAAACTGTTGTCCCTTGTCCTGTCACTACTGACCCTGGTAAAAAGCTTTTCTCCACCTTTTTTATAAGCCATCTTTATATATTGAAAGGCCACAAGAAGGCTTCCCTAGAGCATTCTCTTCTCCAGGCCAAACAAACCCCAACTCCATTGTTTCTCTGAACAAGCACAGAAAGCAGATTTGGGGGACATCAGATGAGAACATCCTTCAGCGCAAGGATTTGTTTAAGCTCCTACCAGAAGCTAAGCCTGTCCAAGTCCTTAGAAAGGCACTGCATATAAAAAGCTCATCTCACTGGCCACTGAAAGGTGAACAGGTTGATATTCTTTCTACCTCCATAATAACCCCCTGCACCACCTCTGTAATCAGGAAAGCCACCAGGTCTTTGAAAATCTCCACTACCTGCTTCTTTTTCAAGCCAGTGGCTCAGTCAACTTAATGGTGAAATCTACTTAAATCTACTAGATGGAAACACTCCTGTGGACTGCCTATTGACAGTATTTTGTCAGGGCAGTAGGACATGCTTGGGACTAACTGAGCAACAGTTTTGCAGAAAAGAGTATAAAGGAATCAAAAGACATTTTTTCCCTGCAGCCATGAAGCCCAGCCCCATCCTCAGCTGCTCTGGCAAGAGCTCAGTAGCAGGTTGAAAGCAAGTTTTTATGTCCCCCTGCCTGGCACTGAGGAGGCTGTACCCAGTGTGGGGAACCCAGTATAAGAGATATCAATAACCTGGAGAGCAGTATAAGAGATATCAATAACCTGGAGAGTGCTGTTGAAAGCTGCTGATGTGAATACTGCAGATAACAGGAACAGGCTGATGGTCCAGTACTTCTCCTGTTAAGCCTCCTCCTCAAATGTGTGTGATGTTCGCCTATTTCCAGTTATTAGGGACCTCCCTTGACCACTGACACCTTTCAAGGTAAGAGTGGCTTCATGATGGCACAGGCCAGCAACTTCGCACCTTAGGACGCATCCCAACTGGTTTCACAGACCTGTGTGTGTCCATCTGATCAGCTGTCCTCTACTGTGGGTAATGCTTCACCTCTGCAGACTCTGATGCTAGGTTAAGGAACAGGGGCACAGACCTTGCACAGAGGAAAGCACTATGCCCAAATAGAGAAATATTTCCCTTAGAGTTCACAATACAATTCAATCCTAGGTACAGTTCAGTTCATCTGGGTTACACAGCTGCCCATGGAGAGTTAAAAGCAAGCTCCATTCTCCTCAGCGGGAGCAGGCTGAGATGCAGCAACATGGCCAAATTGTACATGAAGGCACCTTTCTACCGGAGACAAAAGCACACCTCTTGTTTTGAAAGGGAACAATAGGAACACGAGGGCATGATCACACTGTCTCTTAAGTACTAGAGATGAAACACTTTCCTCACTAGTTAGAGGACCTCAAATTGGTGGTTTGGTGAGCTTGGGCTGGGCTGGTGCAGGCAGGATATCCTTCAACTTTTGACCAACAGTGAAGACTGAGCATGCCAAATGGAGATGGGGTAGCGTACACTGAAGATCAGATTTCGCTCTTTAGTTAATATCTCCCAGCAAGAAGGCATGAGCTTTGCTTACACCCTTCCATACCCTGAGATCAAAAAGGGCTTTCATGTTATGACAAGAATTTTGATGGACAATGAACTTTTGTATGTAATTTCTCTGAGATTAACAAGTTAACTTGGATATCTGGAAAAGCAGTGCCATCTCAATTTCTTTGTGATAAGACACTGCCTGTGGTTAACCCTCAAGTTAGAGCAAGCCCATGCACAAATGAGCTGCAAAGTGGAACAGCATTTATTGGAGCTTTACACATGCTGTCACAGGAAGGCTCTCTCTCCCTGCATGCAGCCAGCAAGTCTAGCTAAATGTGGCAACAAGAATGTCATAACAGATTTGGTCTCACTCTTCCCTTCAGTGGAAATGTCCAGAGATTTCAACCCCAGCCCTTCCAAACCTAAGGTATATTTTTACCTGTTGGTTGCCCTGAAATTCAACGTGCCAAAAAAGCAAGTATGTCAGTCACATAGCTTGGCTAAGATTAAACATGGTTTTCTAACAGGAAATGTAAGCAGAAGAACCACTTACAACATAACATCTTTTCTTATCTCTGGCAGAAGCAGAGAAAAGATGAAGATGTCTTTTCTTTTTCAATTACCTGTAGGGATTGCACTGGCACACTGGAGCACCCAGCTCTGCAGGGGTGCCAAGGGTACTTTAAAGACAAACATTTTCTTGCTCTTTGGAAATTAAATCCAACATCTGCAGGTCTGTGGCCTAAAAGTTCCTTTCCTTTATCCTGCATGTCTTCCCCTAACATAAAACCTGCATTTAAAAGCTGTCACTGTGATTTGAACAGTCTTAAACCAACAAACCTCAAATAAAGGCTCAACTATTTCACATTATGTGGAAAAAAAGTAACAAGAAACCTCATCCATCTAGTGAAAGGCATGCAAATTAGAGGTGCAAAAAAAGAATAATCTTTGTTAGAAAATGAACCTACCTGGATAGTGAGACCTGGTGCCATGACATTGAGATCTTTCTGCAGGGCCAACTTCAGATTCTCATCTATCTGATCTGTGTTTGGAGAACAAGAAAGAGACACCACT
The DNA here is from genome assembly GCA_024611175.1 of Megaceryle torquata. NCBI lineage: Eukaryota > Metazoa > Chordata > Aves > Coraciiformes > Cerylidae > Megaceryle > Megaceryle torquata. Next base: position 2,564 of record JANIJG010016649.1, on the reverse strand, counting down.
TAGCTTATCATCTCTCTTATAACTTGTGTGGCAGTCAGCTGGTCTTGAAGTGCAAGAATCTCTATGGTGCAAGATAAAGATGCTTTTTAAGACCACTCAGTACACTGTTTCCCTTCTTATGTCCCCTGGAAAATGTTCCTGAAAGGACAGACACATGCTAGTGTCTCTGTAAAGGTTTAGGTCTTGATGAACTCATGGTATCTGAGCTAAGCGTAGACAGCTTTCAATGTCTCAGCAAGAAAATGCACCTAGAGCCTGGGGTGGAAGTCTATCCCTTCCTAGCTGGAACCACACTGCCAGCAGCAAGCTCTGCCTTAAGGCTCTAGTGACCTGGAGGATCCAGTACCTGCTACTGAAAAAGTGCACTGGGTCACTTCCAAGCTCCAGGAAGATCTTTCTACAGAAATAGCCAGTTATGAATGGATTAAGATGCATGTACTACCAGGAATTTCCTCTCTGACTACAGATATTTCTCAAGTCCAAGAACAGCATTCAAAGATTTTCAGTCTCTTAATATTAAAAGTCTGACAACCTTCCATAAAAACCCTTTTTGCCCTGCTCTGCCACTTAAGAAGGAATATAATGCTGTTTTATCTTCGGGGGCACAGGTAGTTACCAAGAAGCAGAACATTAAACTTGCCAACTCCTGAACCATTGCTATCACCTTGTGAAAAGACTAGAGCACTGCAATGAACTGGGAGCATGTCCCTTACACCTCTCATTTGCTAAAAGCAGACAGAAGCTTCTGAAGTCAAGAAGTAAATCCAGCAATAAAACAGGGGCCTAAAAGTAGTACATAAACCAAAATCATCATCATAGTGAAGGCAACAGGCACGACTGCATGCACACGAGCAGAGTGGCTACTTTGTGCATCCAGAATTCAGTCTTAAATTGAAAAGGACTGAAATCAAATTCCCAAACACAGATGTGGAAAGACAAAGATATCTGAAATCATTACAGTGAAGTTACACAGCAAGTGACATATGGATATGTAAGGAGCTGGATTCTCGACTGCAACTCCAGCGTCATGTCTGTTTGCTCCCAGGAACCTGCTGTAACACTCCACAGCAGAATAGGGAGATTACACAGCCGTTGGTGGGCGCATCTATCTGCCATCCACTTACCAAACAGTTCGATGTATACCTCCTGCAGGGTATGGGCACTGCAGAACTGATTCAGCTCGTGATGGATTTTATTGAAGATCAAGGTCTTATCGTAGTCTGCGGTGTAGTTTCTCACAATATCATACACTGAGGAAGTAGGAGAGTTATCACAGGTCACCACTGACAGGTATCGCTTTCTGCAATGCCACAACCACAAAACCACAGCACAAGGTATTAGGAAAGCAGCACAGCACTGAGCAGGGTGGGTGGGTGATCTCCACCCTCAGGAGTTTTCAGGACTTGGCTGAACAAAGTCACAGATGCCCCACCCAGCTGTTAATGGAAGCCTGCTGTGAGTAGGAGGGAGATCAGAGGAGAAACCTGCAGAAATCCCCTCCACCAGTGCTGATGGGACCATGACTTGAAAGAGCAATGTATTTACAGCAAGATATACTGCACAGTCCCATTTTATGATTTGCATAAACAAACAAAACAGTAAAGCCTGTCCAGAACCTGCGTGCACAGGAACAGATACTAAAGTGAAAACAAGTATTATTCCCACAATTAAGACATGAATCATGAATTCACCCTTTGATGCCTCAGCATTTTGCATGAAGGTGTGTTGCTGAAAGAAGAGAAAGGGAAATAATTAAAAAAAAAAAAAGCTGTCTAGGTCTTCAGTCCAGCAGCTGGTGAAATATGAAGGTGAAAGGCTCCTACACTGCCTTTGCCATTTTCCCAAGAGCTGAGCTGGCAGGCACCTGCAGGCTTTGTGCCATGGATTCCATTTCATGGGTGGTCTCCCCTTCAGCATCAAGAAATAGGATTGCTTTGAGCACCTGTCACATCTCTAAATGTACAGGGGAGAAGTAATCCTAGAATTCAGCTCTGCAAATCTGTGGATCTTTGAAAAGCTCACAGGCACATGCATGAAACTAAGTGCTGCAGTACTAGGAACCATACGGGTAACAAGAGACAGAATGGAAGTCTTACAAACCAAGATAGAGTTGCTAAAGGATAAGTGAAGACAGACACAGCTGCTTGTTGAAACAGGACTGGAAATACCTGCATACGGTGCCAATTTATTCACAACTTCTATTCGGTCAATGTAGATCATAACACCACCACTGTAAATGAAAAAGAGAATTTGTGAATTATTATAGCAACTGTGAACAGCAGTCCACATTTAAAGCAAAGTCACCCAAAGTCACCTTTATGTCTTTTTTTTTTTTTTTTTTTTTTAAACTAAATTCTACTAAACTTACTCAGAGCAATTCTGACTTCTTGAGCATTTTGCAAATAGATGGAAGCAAACCCCAGCTTTGTAAAGACTTGTCCTGGTTTAAGTGAGAACTAAATCTGTTCAGTGATTTTACTTTCCAGCTCAGTTCTTCTAACTAATGGCCCTTCCTGAAGTCAGCAGCCTGTTTCCCAGGCAGTGTCTGCTGCTGGCAGTGGTCA
>JANIJG010016648.1:0-42514 GCA_024611175.1 Megaceryle torquata | reverse complement strand
CCCCCCCCCCCCCCCCTTATTTTTGGACTGATCTAACTCTTTGCTCATTTTTTTCTCATAATGGGGGGAAACCTGGATTCAGCTCCTACTTCTGTCTGACCGTGTGTCAACCAGTATCTCTTAACCTTCCAAGGAAGCACCTTAGATGACAGACTTCTCTTTTGTTAACACTATTCACCTTTGTGACTGATACTTCTGGAGTTTATATAGAAACCCTCAGGGCCAAGGTACTCATTTGTGTGACTGTGACTTCATTCGATTTGATTTTGATCACTTTTTGGAAACACCTTTTGCAGAGGTATGGGAGGAAAGTACTGGCGTTTCATTTTCCTCTTCTTTCCTCATTCTTGACTTCATGAATCTATGTCAGTAAGGGTTACTGGAGTCCTTACTTCAAAGGCAAAGGTGAGGTACTGGATTTGATCAGATTATTGTAGAACCCATTGACAGCAAACAATCAAATTTTGCCTGTTTCAGCTGTGATGTGCTTTTCCTTTTTCTGTGGGGATGGATGCTTCACAAAGAGCATCTGATAATCTCTACTTGATAATTAAGGCTATTGGTGAACAGTAATTGGCCACAGAAGTTGCCTGCCACCTAGTTGGACAAGCATTGCTTTTGCAGCCTAGAGTGGACAAGAACTGAAGGTAGCAATGAAATAATAATTGTTAAACATTAATTTTTTGGCTGATGTCTGCCTGGCTTACTTCCAGGAATACAAGGTTCCTGTAGGTGTATTCACTGTGTACAATATAATCCTTTGGGAACTACTGATATAAGTAAAACTTCGTCTTGTAAACATAAAACCAGGCAAAAAGGTGAATGCTAGTCCAATAATAATTTTGAAGTGTGTTCCAGGTGCCTGTAGGATGGTGTGTAAGTATTTAGGGACTGATTTGTCTATAGTGCCTGAAATTCATGGATATTTTATATTTGCTCTGAAGCAGACACCAACTGGTGTACAACAGCAGAACAAGAAGTCCCTGCTCCATCGAAGTTGGACTCCAAGTTGAAAAGGACCTTATTTTCCTTATTCCTCCACTCAGATACCTACTGAAAGGGCAGAGATTCTAAAACTGCTTGATACCCCACAGTGTCTTGCAATTTGTTTTGGTACCCAGGACACAGTCCTGTTACGGAGTCCCTGCTCTGACCTTCTTTCTAGTCCCCACTATTGCTATCTTCATTATCAGTTATTGCTGCTTCCAGATGCAGATCAAAAATGCCTCATAAGAAGTGACAGCAGCAGCAGTTGGACTTGAGCAGCTTCTTCAGTGTACCTACACTTTTACTGCTCTTGATGGGGTGACCCCTCCCTCAGAACCAAGAGAACAGCCAAACAGCTTTGAAAATCAATGCCCTATTATTTGTGCTGAAGTACTGGGGGAACTTTTCTGTGGTTTTCACTTTGCTCTTTTCATTTGTGAAGACTTGATGGTAAATTACTGCACAGCTTCTGTCTATAAAATTTTTTTTTTTTTCCTTGTGTAATATTTCTCCAGCCCATTCATTTCTCTGTAACTGCACCACAGGGGGTTACATCACTCATTGCAAGTAAATGCACAAATGGTAGTAAGCAGCTCTGCCATAATAGCTGAGTCTTTATTTCTCAGGAGGACTTCCTTGAGCTGGAGATGGTCCCCTCCATAGAATAATTTTCTCTGACACATATATGTGTATCTTTCCACTGGGAACAACTGTACATGTTTTTGGAGACTGTTGTTAGCAGAGCACATTTTAAAATGGATGGAAACCACAATGTTTTTCAAAAATGCATGCAAAAAATCACTACTTGGCCTTTTTCCAGGTGAGCACTTGAGCCCCTCAGGGCTGAGAGAGGTGCCACTTTTGATATCAGGGCACTTACACTGCTGGAAAGAAACCCCCTGTATCCAAATGAGTGTCACACTTTCAAGGATACATAACTACTTTTGATCTTCTGTAAGTCAAATACAGCTTGTAAAAATCTCATCTCCTTGCAGAAAATTATGTTTTCAGGGAAGGATTGCTGTAGAAGAGGGAGAAATATGACCTAGAAAATGACCAGGAAAAAGACATTCAGGAAGGATTAGTCTTGCACCTAATTTTGTCTTTCAGATATATTTTGCTTGGTTTTCATATCCAATTAATAGTTATGAATAAAGACAGAGTTCTTATTCACACATACTATATTAAACCTTCCCTTGGATAATATATTTTTTGATTGGTGCTGTCACTATCTTTTTTCTGATGGAGATCCATGCTTCAGTTGCTTGGAAGTATCTTGCTACATGGCGTATGTTCCTTTATACTTATTTTTTTTGTATTTGCAAAGTTTGAGATTTTCTTTGGACAACACAAACCCAGTTCAATTCATCTCATCAGTGACGATTTGATTCTGAGCTGAGTCTGTCCCAGCAGACTCTACACTTGGCCCACAGTCTCATACAGAAAGCACTGTTGTGTTCTTTGGTGGAGGATTATAATTGACAGACACTATAACAGTAGGCCTAATGGGCTGTTTAAACACTAGTAACTTAATTACCAAAGATGTTTACATAGATCTAAGCATTTCACAAATGACAACTTGAATTTTTAAAGATGAAAATGTGGAGTGAGTGAGGAAACCAAGAAGGAAATGACAAATATTTCAGTCTCTTTGCTTGCTGGAACAATGTGTTTGCTAGTATGGAGGAAGAAGTTTTTCACTATTCCTGTCTTGCTGTTGCTTATGGCCCAGAGCTAATGCAGATGTTGTCCTCTCATCACTACTCCCAGAAGGAGAGTTCCTGAAGATATCATTTTTAGGCGTTCATGTCAGAATTCAAAGTTCTTGGACGATTGTTTTTCCTTGGGGCAAAGCTTTTGGGAATGACTCATCACATCAAGGTATTTTTAGAGTACATAAAGGCAGGTGCAGCTGAAGGCAAAGTCACATTTTCCTCTACTCTGAGGTCTCCTATTACCAATATGCTCTGGGGTTGTGTTCATTTACCTTCACCTTAAAAGGAGAAAAATTCCTGCCCCAACACTTACTATCCTTTGTGCAATTTGCATGTGTTAAATTATAATAATTCAGAGGGCTCGAAATCTCAGTAGGATCAGTTTTGATTTAGTTATGACATAACAGCCCAATGATGGATGGCTTAAGGAGCCACTAGAAAGTGGCTTGTCTATTGTTGTTAATGTGAGCCATCTCCTTGATGTTCCTTCAGTCTCTGACAGAATGGTGGATTTGAAACACATCTAGGTTGGCCCTGCAGCTGTGTCCTGATTCAGTGCCTTTTTTGGTACATCTCCTATTTGTGCAGATCCTAAGCATACAAACCCACAGCTGTGCAAAGTGCCATATTACATTAGGATGAGTTATGCACGCAAAGGGAAGAGCAGAGTTGGTGAGATGATGATAATAAATTGGGAAGGTATAGGACAACGATGGGTATACCACTCTAGGGAAATGTTCTGACTTGAATGTTGCAACAGATCTGCTGTGCTGTAATTCAGGAAAAATAGAGAATTGATGGCTTTGGTACTGCCTTAACTGGAAGAGGTAGAGGTTGTTGCAAAATTGCTGAAGTGTGGAAAATCATCTTTACTAAAGAGTTGGTTTAAACGACTGCAGAAAAGGGTTGCAGCATTTCATCCGGGTCTTAAATCCACTTCTTTGCTGAACATAGAATAAGCAAATGGCCATCTCAATCTAGCTACTTTGAAAACCTGCAGGAGCAAGGAGGAGAGTCACCAGCACAACAGTGATCAGTCCAAAGCTGTTAAGATTCAGAGTAACCTCTTCAGCTACTTGCTCTTTCGTTCTGAGTGTGAAAATCCTAGGGTGACAGGAAGGCTCTATATCCCATGAAAAAGCGTTAAATAGGATAGTCTGTGTTAAATATCAAACTCAGAAACTACTGGACATGAAACTGAGGTCTCTGCTTGACAGCCATCAACACAAAAAGTCTGTTTATCCATTGTGGCAAAGGTCAAATTAGAGAACTTCCTGGGTAGGTGCATTCGTAATGCTGTGCACAGTGGAGTCACAGTTGATTGTGATCCACCCAAAAATGTGCCTTTTTGCATGGAGTGAATCATAGTTTTACCAGGCACTGAAGTGAGACTGACAGGCCTGTAATTAACAGGGTCTTCTTTCTTACCCTTCTTGAAAACTGGGACGCTTCCAGCTGACCATATGAACCACATGAAACAGTGCTGTGTTCTTGAACTGTTTTCCTTCATGAGAGAGAGGTCACCTCAGTGATTTGTCTCCAACCTATGTATTCCACTGCATATAATTCATTTGTTGCCAGTTAAGGCAGTTTTTAGGTGCCTATGATTCCTGAACAGGACAGAAGGAGGTCCCTAATGATCTAAATATTGTCATGAGAAGCCAGTTGCAAGGAAGGACGAAGACGTTTGCCTTTGTATGAAGTTTGAACTCTACTGTATACATTTGGAGAGACATAATATGAATGTGCCACCATGATGCCAAAAGACACAACTGAAAGCTCAGGAAGTAGTTCTATTTTTTTTTGTACTTTGTAATACAGGGGGAAAGTCATCCAAAATTAAAAGCTGTGCTGGAGACAACAACAAGGGGAACGAGGCAGCTTATCAGTAGCTGTCAGGAGTACTGATAAGAGAGTTGTTAATTTCTTCAGTTGAATTCCTGATGAGGTTGTGGCTGCCATTCCTGTTCAGGGGCAGGCAACTGAGATGAGCAAGTTCTACTCTCTGATTATGGCAGATGAGTGACATGCTATCATGGAAAACATCACTGTTGAGAATCAGCAAAGTGATGCAAAAAAACAGACCCTGTTGCTAAAAAATATAAAAAGCAGTGCCTATAGGATGCAGTGTTTGCAATATGGAACGTGCAAAGCCTTTGGAATGCATCGTGTACCATCTGTTGTATCCAAATTCGTTGCTGGTGTTCTGCAACGTCTGTGTGGCAGCTTCTTTCTTACAACAAACACTGTAGTTTTGGGGAAAATGAAAAGAGCACCTCACTGGATCTGTAGAGAGAGGCTGGTTTAGGTGTTTCTCTCTTAAAAAGCAAGTAGTGGACGAACACTATTTACAAATTGCGGAACTTCTGTATATGAGGTAAGATTTATTTTTTTCTTAACAGGGTTAGTTGATGGCAGTTTCATGTAGCAGGGACATAGGCTACAAAATTATAATATTAGGGTTTTTTTATGTGCATGCTTATCCATTATTCATTGCTAACCCAGTTGCTTCTATGGCTTGTTAGATGTGTCTTAGAACTTGGAAGAACTGCATGGGACAGCAGCCTATGTGTTCTGAGTTGTAGGCAAACATTTTGACCACTACTTATCTTCCATTTAAACTGATGGAGCTGTTTGAAGAGAACTCAAAAATCTGTAATGTCATATTTTCTCAGCACATCCCACTGCAAAATTGAGCCATTGCACTACTGTAGAAAATACAGCTAGCTAGCAGAGAATGCAAGAATCCCTGCCCCCTTTCCCAAAATCTCTAACTGCTACAACAGAACAAGCCATAACTTTTAAAGTATCTGAAGCATTCCTTTTACTGGTCCTTTAGATAAATGAGATGTGGGTAGTGTCCCTTTCTCCCGCTATAAAATGTCACAAAAGCTACAATAGTGTAAAAAGCAGGAAATCCAACCCGCAACCTGGAAACAATTGGAACCTTCAATTATTAAACTATAAATTGAAATCAAGTGGCTGCAAGCTGCATTTGGTTATTTTTAGATTGCTTTGATGGTTTGATGATTTAAAGTCCCATCACTGCCTCCAGTATTTATTGAAGTAATCTATTTTAAATTTAATCAGAGACTGTACAATCCTCCAGAGCTGCTGCTTAGATTATTTAGAAGAAGAGTACAAGTCTTGTGAAGAGTGGCTGAGGGAAGTGAGGTTGTTGAACCTGGAGAAAAGGAGGCTTAAGGGAGACCTTCTTGCTCTTGACAGTTCCCTGAAAAGAAGATGGAGCCAGCCGGGCTTCAGTCTCTTCACCCAAGGAACAAGCGACAGGACAAGAGGAAATGGCCTCAAGTTGCACCAGGGGAGGTCTAGGTTGGATGTGAGGAAAAATGTCTTCCCCAAAAGGGTTGTCAAGGCCTGGCCCAGGCTCTCCAGGGCAGTGGTGAAGTCCCCATCCCTAAACAGATTTAAAAGCCATGTAGGTGTGGTGCTGAGGGACATGGTTTAGTGGTGACCTGGCAGTGCTGCATAAATTGGTTGGACTTGGTGTCCTTAAAGGTCTCTTCCAACCAGAACGATTTTATGATTCTATAAGATATAATGAATAAGGAAAGGTAAGGAGGGAAAATCAGAGCATTAGAGACCTCATGAAGTCATAAGAAGGTATGCCAGACCTTCAGTGGTAAGATCAGATCCCCATGACAATAAGCACAGGGTGACATAGAAGGTAACAGAGATTAATTAATATGACAAAACTACAGAATGCAGAGAGTAAATCACCAATGGAACAGGCAGCTCACACAGGCAGTGGAGTCAGAAAGGAGGAGTTCCATTGGGTTCCTGGTTGATCCCTCCAAGGACTGGAGGGGCAGGCTGCCATAAATGGTGTTTCCTACTGCTGGTGAAGCATTGCACAGAATTTTTTGTTATTCAAGCCAATGTGAAATAGTTTTTCAACTAAAAATTTAGGATTCATTATGAAATTTTTCTATTTACATATGAAAACTAACCAGGCTGTAATAATTGTCCTGTTCAACAGCAGGCTTTCTTTGGTTTGTTATGGTGGTCTTTTTTTCAAGGCTTGCATTTGTTGCTACTGATTCCATTATGCTCTGTTTATTTTTTATTTTTCACATAATTTGTTCTATATTTCTACAAATTGTTATAAATTAAACATGTTGCTTTCAGCATGCTCATAACACTTGCAGTAATCCAGTGTCTATAATAATTTTTGGTGCATCAGAACTTTGGCTGGTTAGCCTTTAGACATTAATGTTTCCCCAGTTTTCTTGGGAAGTGGTACCCTGGAGAAATGGATGAAGGTTTTGCTCTCATTTCATGGGCAGAGAAAGAAAAGTAATGGGTGAAGTATTGGTATGGATCTTCTCTCTGTATGTTTCACTGGAGGACCTTGCATCATACCCTCGGATCATGAATGACCACTGGATTGGAGGACAGAGAAAGAGGTGGGTTTATTTGAGTTATTTATTTGTGGTTTATTCTCAGTTCAGTTTGGTAGACACTTAGGAATGAGCTTCCTCTACAGTATAGGATGTGATCTCCCTCTGAGCCCACTTGAATGTATTTCATCAAAACAGTTTCTTACCACTGCAGGGTCTTGGGCATTGGTGGAGCTCTGTTACTCTCTACTGTGGCACGTAGGTGATGATTTTCTTGAGGACTGACATACTTTGATCTAACCAGAGTTATAGCACTTAATGTGATTTTTCTTGGTGTAACTTAGCAGCCTGTGGTATTTTGAGGATATACTGTCAAACCTTAACGTGTCTTTTTGGCAGTAGGCTCCATGAAAATCACATTTAAAAATAAGTGTAAATAATTATTCTACTAGAAATAATATTTTTCCTGTTTCAGGACTGCCATGGATAGCTCCGTTTTCTCTAAGCTGCCCTCCTAAGGCTAGCCTTGGCAATTTGGCAAACTCAGGGTACCACTACTCAAAAACTGCCATTGTATCAGCAATACCTGCTAAAGCTTGTGCTCCAGCTAGGGACCAGCTGCTCCAGTTTTTCCTTTTTATGTATGATGGCAGCTAAATAGTTGACTTCTACCCATGTGCTTGCTAAGAGACATTCTCATTTTATGACTTTTGCACAGCTGAAAGATGTATAAGGGAAGACTCATGCTGGGTCAGTGTTAAAGTTCAGGAAATAAGTATTTAAGGAAGCATTTATCAGCTTACTTTATTGCTGGATTTGACATAGCCTGGAAAACTAGGAAAAATTCCAAGACCAGAAGAGAGAGTTTAGTTTTAATGCATGAACTGCATTCGGGTGTGCTAATGTCTGTAGATCTTGTAAAAAGAAGAATGGAAGGCCATTTTATTTTTTTGCTGTTTGGCTGTAGAAGTTTAGGATTAGTTTAGGATTAGTGTAGCAGGTTGGTGGAAAGAGGATCTTCAGGTTTTGGCACACATTTCTGAAGGATATGGAGGAGAAGGTTAGGGGGTTGATTTAGAAACCCCAGATGTGGAAAACAATTTATACTCATACATCTTCCATAGCTTGTTGTGTTAAGGTCTATTCAGCAACAGCCTGGAATTGCTTTAGCCTACTGACAAGAACACTCTTGTTGGGTGGATGCTTTAAGCAGGATTTTTACACAACTTTATCAAGTGCTTTCCATGCTTAAAGATCAGCAATAAAGGATAAAATCTGGCTTTCTGTTTTCTTTTTCACGCAGAATAAGAAGTTGATGTTGAATGAAAGAAGTTCTTTACAGTTAAAGGGAAAAAAAAAAAAACAACAAAATTTGATGTGATTTAATATTTTTTAACAACACATTAGAATGTATAAATACATACAATGTTTAATGTGAAATATTTAAACTTTTTTTTTTTCTTACCAAGAAATTCAGTTGGGGTTTTATATCTCAAAGGTTTTTGAGTTTTGTATTTAATGAAGAAATTGGGCTATGAAATTCTCTTGAAAGGAAACATATTTGCACTGTGTTACTTCCTAAATATAATTAAAGGGTAAAATTATAGAATATGAGAAATAAATGTATCTTGAGAACTAGAGGAAAGTAGACTTGATGCATAAAAAGGTAAACAGTTTATTGTCTACCTTGTCCAAGTTTCCTTCTCAACAGAATTCTAATATCTGCCATGCAAATCTGATTGAGTCACGGCCCAATTATTTCACTCCAGCTGCTGTTTCTTTCTTTGAGGTCAGAATTTATTAATTTAAGAAGATTATTCCCTTAATTACCATGTGCACTCTTAGAGCTTATCAGGAGGCAAACGTGCTCTTTGCCCGTAACTGGCATTACAGCATCTACAGTGAATGTTCAGGCCGGCATAAAATAGTTATGTTCAGTTTCTTTTTCATTTCTTGCCGTATCAGATGATCTTTTTGCAGATATCTGTGTGAATAGTGTTGACTCTGATGCTAAGGTCGTGATTTGTGTGACATCAATGTAGTGTTGCTAAGCAACAGTTAGCAACTTGCATCCCACTGTTATTTCCTTTGATTTTGTATTTAGTATCCATCCTGACACGTTCACGTCTGAAATGTGGGAACACTGGTTAGTCATTGTACACGTTCCTTACATGAGGTCATCAGAAATAGTCAAAAACATTTTGTCCAGCCCTCTGGAATGTGCTAGACTTGAGCAAAGCTTTCTGAGCTGTTCAAGGAGATATACCAATATAGACTGTGGGGAAAAAGAAACAGGAAACTAAAGTGGTATGGAAACAAAATGGAGAAATAAAGCAATATGAAAGAGTCTCTGCTAGCTGGTCTTGCAGATACCTATTTTAAAAACTCATGTTTATTTAAAGCCACATTGTATTTGTCCTCAGCACAAATGGCAGGCTAAAAATGTACTTTAAATTGTACCATGTATAAGCGGAAAATGAGATTCATGTCTATATGCCCTACATTTTACATTCAGCTTTGTTTTGAATTATATGTTCTCTTCAGTATTATCTCTTTCTCAGTTTAATTCCACATGAATATTAGGTAGTGGTTTATAAATGTTAATTAAACTTTACTATTCCCCAGTGGGTAGGAATTATTCCTGTTTGATAGACAGGGAACACAAAGCGGAGATGGATTAGTATAACCTGGGTAGGTGGGAGACGGAATATGGTTGTCCTGATTTTTGGGGGGTTTTGAATTACATCTGTACAGTCTGGGAGCATATCAGAGATCTGTTTCCCATGCATCTGAAGTCTCCCTGATCAGAGTCATACAACATTAACCTCTCTGCAGAACAGCAGATTCTGACTGGCTCCAGTGAGGTTAACTGCCCTTTGCAGCTGATGCCCAGAATTACTGATTAATCTGGCCTGCATTGATATGTGAATTTGAAGCCACACAGTGGTGGTTTTTGATCACTGACAAACATGACAGGCACCAATTTCTCCTCCACAGATATCCAAACTCATAAAGTAATAGTGTCCTATTAGCTCTACAACAAGACGCATCAGTGTTATCAGATGTCAGCTGGGATATTTGTTATCCACTATACCTCCGGATCAGTGTGAAGTCATCACTAACCAAATCTCAGCTAGCTTCTTCAGCTAAGCCATTCAGGCCTTGAGCTTCCTCTTGTTACACGCCACAGGAGCAGGAGTAGTTGAATTTTTTATGTGTAAATACTGCCAAAGGCAGCTGTTTGTGACATCTTGAAATACTACTACTTTGGATTTTTCCTTACACTGTAGATCTGCCATGAAGTAAATGGTTCACCACTAAGGTAGGTGAACTCTCTTATTTTACAAAGTAGCACTCTACACACATTTTTAGTAGTGATACAGTGCACAACAAACATTCCTCTTCAATGTGAATTTGAGCCTTTTTTTTTTCCCTACTTGGAGCCAAGCGCTATTTGTTTATGTGCAGTACCGGATACTCAAGGTGGTTTCCTTCTTTGTTACCCAAAAGTGAGCACTGAATCAGTACTACTGCATCACTCCATAGCTTATTTAACTAGTCAAAAATAATACTGTGTCTTTTGGTAAATATATTAATTTAGCAATTTTTTTTCAAGAAACAGATGCTGCAGTGACATGTCTTCCTTATCAAAGGATTTATCAGTCAGCTAGAATGTATTATTTAGTCTTAAGTTACAAGGAATTCTTCTGAGGTGATGTTAAAATCTCGTAGGCCAATATAATCTTCTTTTTTAGCTTTCTGATTATCCCTCTCTTATAGAAGATTTCTCATTATTGTTTCATCTTTGCTTCAAGCAGATGTCACTATTTGCACATATTCTACATTCTTATTTAAAGTCTAATTATTGATTCTCTCCCCCCCTGTCCCTCAAATGCCTCTCTAGTTTGTCTGTTGACAAGCACAAATTCATGTTATCCCAGGACTGGTTATTGCACACAGCTTTAATTCTGTTGCTTTAGCAGTGTTAAGTTCAGCCTTTCATGCTCATGATATAGAAGAGGATGTAGGTAGAATAAAACTGTGCCCAGATTTCCTGAAGTTGAAGCATGCGTTTGCACAAATACCTGAATGATCACAGTAGATCTGTTGTCCAATAGTGTTGGAATTTTGCCAGTAAAATAAAGTAGATTTTAAAAAGCAGAATCCTAAGGACTTGGTAAGTGAGGCTGATGGGTGGATTTTCAGAAGGTCAGGCCTCAAGTGTGCATGGCTTTTTTGAAATTCTGACAGCTTACTTTGTATGCCTAATTAGGAGCTTGGAGGCTTTTTGAAAATGAAGGGCATAAAGTTCAGACCGCCTCCAAAGAAGAAAAAAAAAAAAGCTGAATTAGGACGCTGAGAAGAGACCTACCAGCTTCAATTAAATACATATTAAAAGATATATGTTTCTTAAAGGGCTGTCATGAAGGGAGAAAGGTCAAGGTGGAACACTGAAGGAGAAAAACATTCTACATCTCCCTGGAAGAGAGACTGGAGCTGGGCTGTAGGACACGTTCTCTCAACAGAATTTGAAAATAATATAGGGCTAAAAGGAAATGATCTGAGTAAATTAGATAACCTCAGAGCTCAAGCATGATTTACAGAAATCCTGGGTAAGGACCTGACTAACGTCGTGCTGTTAACGGGATGGTTGTTCGCAATGCTTGTCCTGAAAGGCATATCTAACTGTATTTCCCAATGGTAAAGCCAGTAAAGGGGCTAAAAAGAAAAGTCAATATTCAGAGATTTAATAAAATCTACATTTTCTTTTTCTCCCTCATTTTCCAAGGAAGAGGTGAAATGGTAAAGAAAAAAGTTTTCTTCACATGCTGGGGTGTTGAACATGCAATCTTCAGTGGAATTAAGCACGAGAGAAAAGATAAATTCAAGGAACCCAATAGTTCTGGAAGCCTAAAATTATGTGTAGTGGTTGCTTGCCCATGAAAAGTATTTGAACATCATAACTCTTAGTGTCACAGCAGCAGATTTTGCAAGGTAAAGCAACACAGGACGACAACCAACTTACAGAGGTCTCCTTGGCAGAAGTAAAAATTCAGAAGTAATGTACACAACTGGTAAAACCATTCAGCAGCTGAATAGACTCTGGCCATTGAAAATCTCCAGTATAAGGGCAGACTCAACTTTGCTGTTCCCTGACAGCAGCTCACATCTATTTCTACCTTAATAAGTTAAGAATTCACCAAAGATACATACAGGCAGACATCTGAATGCCTTTGGAAGTAATTGCTCCAGGAAAATTTTCAATATTACAGGAAATAAATTTATTATATATGCCAGGACTTGTCAGAATCCAAAGATATCCAGGAAATAGATGGAAATAGTCTGAGACATGTTTAGAATTATGTGGAAGTTAGAAGAGGATGTAAAAGTAGTTGATTGAAAGAATCTATCCATTAAATAGCACTAATTGGAGAAAAACTCATTGGATTCACATAGCCCACCTAGAACTGAATAGCAGAAAGAATGACATGTTGCAGAACACTTCTGCCCATTAAGCTTCCTAGAATAATCCCAAAAGAATTAACATAAATAAGATTATGTTTCTTCCTGGCTTTATAAGCATGGGAGAGGAGAAACTTTCTTTGATGGTTCCTGGGGAAATCAATTATCATTGTTTGAAGACCCAGCAGAAAGCAATGAATAACCCCAACCCTCATTTAGTAGCTGCATCATAAGGGCCTTACCACCTTCTTTTTAGTAGGAAATACAGATCTTGCTTTATAAGGAGATAATTAATTATTTGGGCTGTTTTGAGGTTCAGCAAGCATTCTCAATTTTCACTTAACTTTGTCATAGCATAGAATGACTTGAACTGGAAGGAACCATAAAGATCATCTAGTTCCAACCCCCCTGCCATGGGCAGGGACATGTCCCACTAGACCAGTTTGCTCAGAGCCTCATGCAGCCTGGTCTTAAACACTAACTTTGAAGACAGCTTCTTTATTCCAGTCTTTTGATGCACAAAATGAACATTTTTCTTTATCCCAACACTATTGATCTAAAACCAAAAAAGTATATATAATACCTCTCCCTAAAATCCTTTCTTAAATTCTTAAATCATCATGAATTAAAAACTTTGTTATATTAGCATTATGGGCTTTATCCAGAAGGAGATGATGTATTATCAGTCTGATTTTGAGTAGTTGCTGTGTATGAAACAAACCTAATTGTTATTTATTTAACTATTGGTGAGCTTTTCACTTCGGTTTTCCAGTTTCAAAGAAAACTTGATGACTGTACATCATCTAAGAATGAGTTTGAGATTTTAAATTTTTTTATCTAAACTACCAACTCTGGCATCAGAAAATAATTCAACATATCTGTAAATTAGTTATTTCACACTTTATTATTCTGTACCTGTTAGAGAACAGGCAGTTAGGTAGTTATTTCCCAAAATTGATTTCCAGGCCATTTTCTGTCTTTTGCTTAATTTACTGTATCAATCCTTTAAAACTTTGGAATGACTATTCTAATCTACACCTACCTGGGAGCATGTCTTAGTTTTATTCAGATGCCTTTTTGTAATTAGAGAGGGAGAGAGAGAGACACTAATTAAAATATAATTAGGGAACTTTCTTTGACTACTAACCCAGAAAAAAAATGGGTCCAATTTTTGTCTTATTCAGGCTCTCCAATTTACAAGGGGTTTTGGTCACTTAATTAGAACTACTTTTCCCTAGGGTTCAACAGTGTTTTCCTTTCTTCTCAGTATTCACACCAAGAGGTGATAACATGGTGGCATCAAGGAGCTGTCTGTGTGTGATAGAAAGATGGATCACTTGAGTAAATAAAGTAAGCATGGTCTGCCAAAAACATCATATAGGCATCAAGGAAAGATTATGTTAATGAGACCATTAGAGCCTTCATTGTTTGGAGTAAATTTAGAGGAAGAGCAATTATGATGCTGCAATTACCTTCCACAGTTCATAGACCATTCTGCTGCTCCTGAGTGTAGATGATGAATATCACGGCTACCCAGGTGTGGAAGCCTATTGTATAATAAGGCCCTAAAAGGCTAGTACCTGTATTTCCATAGTCCTGCTGTCAGGAAAAACCCATTTGCAAATAGTGCTTACACCAGCTCCCAAGCACATTGATATCATGGGAGCAGGAAAAATCAACCAGAGTTATTCAGAGCAGGCGTGGCGTGGCATTAGAGGAAAACTACTGTTTCACATTCAGATAGCAAAAGTCTTTGAGACAGGAACCTGATCAGTGTGCATAGTGCTGAGTAATCAGTGGTACTAATGACTGAATTCTTTTACACTCATGAAATGGATTTAATTATTGAAGTGTCTCTCCTGAGATCAAGAAGATCAGGTCTTGCAATGCTGGATCTATTACAGAGCTGCTTCCTGAACTCAGGTTCTCGGCTGGTAAATTCTGCTTGCTACAATGGAAACTATTGTGATCCTGAAAGGACACTCAGAACTAATTTCTGTTAAATCCTGCAAAGGGAATTTTTCTAAGAGTCCCCTGGAGAGCTTAACTTTCTGGAGATTCCTGTTAATAGAACTCATTTGATGCTCTTTTCTAATCACACACACACAAAAAAAAATGTTTTTTCAAGATCTGTCCTGGGGGATGCTCCCCTTGAAAACTTTGCAAAATTTGCTGAATTGCCTTGCAGGGAATTACTGAGTACACTCTGCATTATAGTAACTTCCTCACTTCCCTCTCTTCCCACTAGTTAGCAAAGTATAAAAGATGGTGCCTAACTTACTGCTTCCACATAATTAGTGAAAACTTTGTTACTGCTTCATTCATCACATACTTGTGGACTTGCTGAAGTGGAGAATGAGTTGGTTGATAGAAAGTGCATTAGCAGGACTTGCCCCTGCTCCCCATAGTGTTAGGATCAGCTTATGGAGGAACTGGTTGTCCTGTTTGGCTGCTGTCATGCAAGTCTTCTCTGCAAGCATTTCTACCAGATTGGACCTGTCCCTCTAGCTTTGTGAAATGACATCTCAAAAGAATGAAGTAATGCCTAAACCATCTGATCAATATTGGCTGGCACAGTGCTTCTGTAATTCCTGGGAGGTGGTGTTTGTTGGTAGAAATTGACAGCCAGGATGGCTTTTATTGACTGGTTCAGAAATAAATCTAGTGATAAAATCACTGGATTGTTTTGGGTTGGTTGTTATTTTTTGTTTGGTTTTGTGTGTGTGTGTGGGGGGGGTTGTTTGTTTCTTTTGGATTTTTGGTGGGTTTTTTGGTGAGTTTTTGTTTTGTTTTGGTTTGATTTTTGTTTGTTTTTTGAGAGGCATTGCCAATTTGGCAGCACTTTGAAGTGGCTGCTTTGTAGCTCTGCATCTTGCATGCACATCAGTGACATGTAGCTCTAGGTTGTTTTTCTAGGGTCATGGAAGGAGGACATAACATCTAGCTGAAGAAAAGGATTTAACGCTTTCACAGTTTCTCTGGAAGAATTAAATTGTCCCTTAGAAGAGTCAGGTTGGAATTGTATTTTTAAATATGCAAATTGTCAGTGAATCTAGTGCTGTGACATGTAAGGGCTACTTTTACATGGAGAAAATTTCAGGAAGTAAAGTGATTTATGAGGAATAACGTTTGCATTAGCAGGTTGATGTTATAACTCAAGCAATCCATCAGATTTTACTTTGGTCCATTTATTTTGTACTTCTCTTGCCCAAGGCCTTGCTTCTCATTGCAATAAAAGGTCAACTTCCAGCACTGAGTTAAGCAAGAGCAGTAAAGAAGAGGGTGCAAAGACGAGGTAACACACACACAAAAAAGAATCCAGATGAGGGATGATATTTAAAATGAATTTATTTTAAATATAAGTACATAAAATCAATACTTAGGAGTAAATCTGTCCTAGCTTTCAAAATTGTCTTGCTACAGCTTGCATCTGGCATGCCATTTTGGGTACATCAGTCAGTTTGAATGTTGTGGATACATATCAGCGTCAGACTTTGTCAGGTGTCAAAGATTTTGCTGAGACCTGAGAAGCTGTGAGAACCCTTTGTGAGCCCTCCTTTCAAAAAATCAGCCTTCCACAATGTGCTATACTTGTGGGTCACGCAAATCTGAATCTTTGCAGATGAACACTGCTTAAAGTGATATAGCCGAAACTGTAAAGAACATAGAGTTTATTGTATGGAAGATCAAGCAGCAGTTTTGTATTTAGTAATGAAGACACTGATCAGGGCTATTGTTATTACCAGAGAAGACTGAGCCTGAATGGAAGAAAAAGCCAAATAAGTTTTAAGGAAGGCGGGGGGGGAGGGCTAGGATGGCATTTGCAAATGTGTTTTATTTTTCAGCAATACAGCATTAGAGTAGTGTATGGCAAACAAAACAGCTGTGGCTGTAATTTCTGGACATGGCCAAACACAAGGGATAATACTTGTGTCACATTTGCTTGATGTGCAAATGACTTTCTGACAAAATAAATTAGAACTTTAATGTAGCAAATAGAGCTTATTCTCACCTGTTGGTGCAGCTGCCATCTTACCAATGTAATGTCTCTTTAGAGGAGAACAGGCAGTTTGTTTGCTTGTGTTTTTTTCCCTTTCAGTGCCTGAATAAGTGTCATTGACAGAGGAGAGGAAAACAAGCAGGTCAGAAGAAATGAGGTACTGTCAGGTCTCCTGTTCCTGAAGCTGCCACACTGCTTCTTGATGTTTTCTGAATTCTCAGCCCTTCTCCCAGAATCTGCCTTCAAAGTGGCACATGCCACTTTCTTTATGTCTAGTTGAGCTGGTGTGGAACTGCAGAGCCTTTCTCTTGCTGTCTTGAAGGGTTCAAATCAGGGCATATTTAGACAAAAAAAAAAAATTCTGCCTCTGAATTTCATTTTCTTAGAGAATGCTTGTTCTCAGAACACTGCTTCAGTTCCATACTGCCACTGTGGCATAGGAAACAATCCTATAAGGGATTAGAAAGGTGTGAGCATACCCCCAATTCAGTACTGCCCCTGAAGAGTGAAAGCTACCACAATTGTGCTCACTACTGCTTCTTAGGTGCCATTTGTGGATGCCTGCTCTGATTGCTGGATTAAAGGTGGAGAGAGTGAGCTTTGTAGTAATGCCTCTGGAAAGTAGATATGACCACCTGTGCTAACAGAAGAGATCTGCCATAAATGCTGGTGAGAGGCAGCAACCCTGCAGTACCAGTGCATTTGCCAGTGGAAATGTATGAGGTAAATTGCAAATCAGTGGATATCAATGTTTGAATGCTTTATTTTGCTTTAGTGAGCTCTTGGTTTTCCAGTTGGTCTCTAAATATTAAAACCCCCCAAAGCTTCTTGACTTTATTTTTTAATCCATTGTATGTACAAAATCAGCTTTTCTTACCAGGACCTCATCAGAGAGAATCAAAGTCAGAAACTGAAATTAGTCAATCAATGAATGGAGCTAAGCTGAGAAAAAACTACTGTGGAACTGATGGAGGAAAATGCAAAGTGTCAAAAGAGGTATTCACGATATTTATTAACAAATTAAGCAGCTTAATTAAAAAGAAAAAACTTGGTGTATATTTATGTACATGAATGGGTTGAGTTGAGCTTGTGTTTTACAATTCTCTGATTTGCGTATTAAGACATACTTGGTACTCATGATTGAATATGTTTTGTTAAAGTTTGTATCGAAAATAGTCTTAAAAAACTTACTGATTTCAACCATTTTTGAGTATTTCAAATTGCTGTTTGAAAAACAGCATTCCACCAAGAGAACAAGGCTAATACAGTGGGATTTTAAATGACCACCTGAACAACTCAATAGTAAACAAGGAGATGAAAAAAAAAAAACAGTGTACACAACCTTTAGGTTGGAAATTAGTAATCTAAACAATTTTTAGATCAATATAACAAACAAAACTAGGAGCCATTTAATGATACTTTACATAAGAAGAGCCCATTATAACTAGCAGCCCTAAGGAACACTTTGCCTGACCTTGAGACATAGAACATCTGGATCTGCTCTGGAAATACGAGATGTGCTGTAGTTGCAAATGTTTATTTACAGAAAAAGCAATCAAAGAAAGAATAAAATCCTGTCAAAACAATCTCATCTGTGACTGACTCCTGGTGTCTGGGTGCTCCTAATGCCTCCATCGTGCTGTTGATTTCAGACCTGTGAGGCTGGATACATCAATCTGCCTGTACACAGTACGTAGCAGAATGAAGCTGTACTTGAAGTAAGCTGGCTGGAAGTAGTAGGATATTAGTGTTGCTTAAGGGTTGAGCCTGTCCTCATATATTCAGGTTGCAGTAATAGAATCTGACCTTTTTATGACACCCTTGATAGAAAATGCCATCATGTATTAATAGCTGGTATTAAATGAAGTGTCATCGGTGAATGAAAGGGCAACCCTTGCCCATTAGATACTATACCACCATCACACAGCCTTGACTGGGCTGTGACATCTCTCAATAGGACAATGAAAGCTCTAATTTAAAATGCTCTTTTGAGAGGAAAACATATTAATGCTTGGAGCCTGTGTTGTTTGTTACTGGATTTTGTTCAAAAGGCTTTTCTTCCTCATTGTCATTGTGCCTTCATCAGTATTACCTGGTTTTAGGCCAAGGGAGACATGAACATGCTGAAAAGCTCCTTAACAGCCTCCTATACTTTTTCATTTTGCTTATTGGAATGTGAGTACAGGGAAGGTAAGGAGCTGAAAGCTAAAATCTAGACTTAAAATACTGCAGGCCAGTATCTCAGAGACCAGTGAGTTATTTTGGCTGTCAATTGTCTTGGCCAGCCTTTCAAGCCTTAATTATTCTTAAAGCCTTTTCACCTTCCCTGTTATATCTGGGCATTCATCTGTTAGCAACACTTCTTGTGAGATTTTTTACTTTGTCTACATTCCTGATACTCCTTAGAAAACGATATATGGCTTTTTTCTCTGTCCCTATGTAATGCACTAAATCCATTAATGGATACAACAGGATAATACAACAAGGCAACGATAAAAGGGTTGAAGGAAGATGAGGAGAACTCTCCCTAAATGTAATATCCATGTGGTTTTGTTCAAGTCAGTAGAATAATTACATGGCAGTACAGAACACAGAGACTAGTACATGATTTTCTTGATTACGTGGGGTAAATAAGATTGTAAACATATATTTAGAGAGAGTTAGCCTCTAGTTTCTCAGTGATTCAAATATTTCATAGAATCATAGAATGGTTTGCATTGGAAGGGACCTTAAAGATCATCTAGTTACAATCCCCCTACTAGAGCTGCACTTAAAATTGCCTGAGAATAATAATTAGCTCATTAAAGGCTTACACTTGTAGGTCCTGACAATTCTGATCTTAACTCCCAATGTACTTATGTAATGAGCATCATCTGACTTTGCATATTACATGCAGTCTTCAGCGACATGCTGTTATGTCAGATGACTGGAGTCTGATTTGGAAGCAGAGGTGGTTACAGCTAGACTGGTCTGGGAAGTTGATATCCAAATCATGTGGTTATAACATTATGCAGCACCCAAGTCTGTGTGGCAGACTATGACCCAATGCTGCTGCTTTTCCTTGCTATGAAAATGGTGGGTTTTTCAGGTACTTTTCCCACACTTGTCTCCAGTCTTCTCGTGCTGCTGCAAGCACACGTCCTCACACCTCTGAGTTTGGGGCTTCCTGCTGCACCCCAGAAAACTTTCTGCTGTGTTCTCTGCTGCTGTTTGTGGCAGGAAAAAGGCCCACATAGGGTTTTGAAGGCTTGGTTGGTACAAATTTTTTTCTGTTTCCTTTTGGCTTCCTGGCTTGTACCCAACAGCTATTGATTGTTGGGTACAAAGACTCTTGGCTTCAATCAAATGCTGCAAATTTTGAACACAGTAGATGCTTTGCTAAGCAAGATTTGGTTGAAATAGACTATGCCATAGAATTCAGTAGAGAGAAGGCAATTTCATAGGAAAGTAAAGGTGCCTTCAATGTTTTTTGGTATGTCATATAAGATAGAAAACGCCTTTTTCTTTGTTATGTAAAACAACTATTGTGACATGGATGATGTCAGCAGAGCTGCTGGTTTCCTTTTGGATAGTTTATTTATTATACGATTCTTACAGAACATGTCCCCTTGATGTCTACAAGAAAAGACTTGTAGAGATCAAATACTATAGGATCAGCTTTACCTAAGGAGTCCAGCAGTAAGCATCTGTTTTGCTTTCTAAGATTTTTTTTCATTTCTAGTGGGACATCTGTGTGAGGAATAGGTCTCTTGAAGAATTTATAGAATAGTTCAGGAAAATTTGCATTTTTTGCAAATATGGGTGAGTTTTAGCAATTTTTGCCCTCTCAAAATCTACTTTTTGTATTTCACAGTTCTCTCAGCCTAAACCCGCTAATCCTCTAATCGCCTCAAATGAGCTCTAAAGGTCTTGTTTCTCCACCAATCTCTTCTGATGCTTCTAAAGAGCATTCTAACAAGAATACACAATGGACTGAGCTCCTGTTTTGAAAGACTGGCTGTGAAAGCACATTTTTCCTGCAAACATCAATTGTAACCACTAGACTGTCAGAACTGAATGCCTATTTCTGTCCTGTTAGGTGAGATTTATGCTGCTCTCTCACAGAGTGAGCAGGTGAAACAGAATAGTGTTGTACTGAAGAACGACTACTATACAGATAAATGTTTCTCTGGGCCTGCAGGCTGAGACCACTATCTAGGACTGAAAACAAAATATATTGCTTCTGCAACTGTGGGTAAAACACATGAAATCTTTTTATCTTTCTGTTTTTCCCATTGTTCCTGTTACACAGAAAATCAAGTGTCTGCTCTGATTCAGTCACAGGTGTGCATTTTCTGCACAACATTATTTCCTGTTACTACGATGCATTTTTTTTAATGTTGTGAATCAATACAAGATTATGTTTAGTCAGTTGGATGCTATGATGCCACCATGTTGCAAGATACAAACCTGTCTTGTGATAGAGGAATGATTATGGACAGAGTGAAGTCTCCTGGAACATAGTGATAGTTAAAGGTCTCATAAACTGTAAATCTATTTACAGTATGTATGGCAGCTATGTATGCATTTAAGATATATATATATATAAGATATATAACCATGCATAGAGTGGGATTAGATACCTGCACTTGGGGCTTGGTTTTCAGGAACTTCGGGCTGTGAGACTTTCAACAAAGTAAAGCTGGGAGAGGTGAACTCTTGACATCTTCAGCCACATGGGCTGTACATGGGCTGTAGAATCCCTACTCAGCAGCAGGGACTTGCAGGTCCTGCTGATTTTTTGCATTTTACAGAGAAGAAGATATGTACTGATGACCACTGGAGAGACATCCTATCCCTTCATGATTTTTTTGAGGGTCTTTCCTTACTTCAGGAATGGAGAGACCTTACAATTAGTTGTAGGAAGAGCCAAGGGTGATAGAAAGTGGACTGTGGTCATGGTAAGCTGTAGGGAAGGGGTTGGAGTGTGAGACATGTCTTTTGTTTTGAATTCTGCATTAATAATTGTCTCTAATCACTGTAGCGTCACACATCCAGATTGTGAAATCATTGGGGCATTGGTATATCTACTGCCAATGCTGTGCTTTACTCTCTTCTACTCATTCTTAAAAAAGTTAGAGCTAAACAAAATGTTTCATTCAACTGTGAATGCCTAGGCCTTCAATTTTCAGAAGATTTGAAAATCTTTTAGTTGACTTAGAAAATTACAGTTTTAATTAGATAAATCTGCCTTCAATGTTTTGTTTCAGGAGTGTGGTCAGTTGATTTCCTTCTGAAATGAAATGGTCAGGTCTTTTGAATCTTGTTTTTGATTTGGCAGAAACTTGTTACCAAGTTTGACTCTGTTTTATAGATAGTTTGGTTGGCAAGGGTGTATTACCTATTAGAAATGTGGCTGTTTTAGTAGTATAACTCATCCTCTGTATGGAATGGTCTATATTTAAATAAAGTAGGGAAGCAAAGGACTCCATCTACTTTACTGATGGTAAACTGAGTCTCAGAACAAGACCAATGTTCCAGTCTATTTCCAAACTGGGATCAGTTTACCACTGTTGGTATATAAGGGCAAGGAAAAGTGTTCTGCTTAATGGATCAGTACTGTAAGGTCTAAAGTAATGTACAGTATTACAATGCATTTTATGATATGTTTAATGAAAGCTTGATACTGTGGTGGTTCATGGGAAAATGTTGAGGTTTTGGAGTAAGCTGTAGATCAAAACTGGTGGGGATCAGTATTGATAAAAGAAAGCAGAATGATGCAGTTGTTCTACTAAAGGTATGGCTTTTGCTCTAAACAAACATATCTCTACATATAAGGTTGTAAATTTATGTTTTTTCAACATGCAGTCCTGTGAGATTTTTCTCAAATAATTGATTTACATCTGAATAGTGTAGCATGTAACAATGTGAACTTCAATTTTCCTAAATAGCTTAAGTGAATTTTATTTTATTTTTATTATTTCTTTAAAACATTCATAGTCTGTGTGGGTGGATAACAGGGAAAAAAAAAAAAAAAGAATTCAGGCAGCACGGAGCCCTTGCATTAGAAATAAATTGCAGCCTGGAGGATTTATGCTTTGTGGTCAAATTTTAAAGCCTTTGGTAATAAGAAAAGTAAAGAAAATACATTTTACATTGCTGCAAAACACATTATATTCTGTGTCTATAACCTGTCCCAGATTACTGTGGCATGTGCAGGATTTAAGCATTTGTAACAGCAACAGTCCTCTGGGAGTCTTGCTGTTTGTTCAGAGGAAATCTCAATACTTTTCAGCAGAGAAGAATATGGTTCATGAACTGATCTCCTTTCTTCTGCTTCTTTTTTAATAGTCATCCTGAGAGTGAGCTCTGGTTAACCACAGCTTGAGACACTTGCTTTAGTGGAGAATGGTGAGATGAGATTTAATGTAGTGTGAAAGACATTGAGCATGGGAGAAAAGGGAGGGAGGAGAGGAAAAAGTTTATGCTCCCTAGTTGTCAGCATAATTTTGCCCCTGCAGGTTCTTTTTTTCCCCTTTATTTTCTGTGCACTAGGATGTAGAGCATGAGAGGCGAGCATGTTGCTTAGCAACTGGAGGTGAACAACCTGTGCAGAGAAATAACAGCAGGGGAAGAGGAGGGAGCATGAATATATATGTCCCTTATTGCAGTTGCTCATTTTAGAAATGAGACAGGAAATCTTTTACTGAGACTCTTTTCCTCTACATTTCTTTCCCCAGATAAGTGCTTCCTCTGCCTCTCTCACTGAGCAGGATGCCCCCAGCTCATGTATTACTGTGGTAAAGGAGTTTGGTCATCTGGAGATCATAAGAATCCATGATCCCCAGAGTGAATAAAATGCAAAAGTGCCCTGGAGAAAATTTAAGTTGCCAGAATGCAAAAGGTTAAGTTGCTTGGGCTGAAGTCTTGCAAGGTCTGGAATGAATTGCGGTAATGAGGGAAGGAGATCCCTCTCATTAAAAAGTGGGATGATGTACTTTGGAACAAGTCCTTTTAATGGCTGCATATAGTAGAGGAGACAGAGCTTGTTAAGAGAGTCCTGTAGTAAGAGTCTGGTCTTGGGATCTGGCTTTTATAAAATTATCGTCATCAGTCTATTCCAGTTTGTGTTAGAACTAAGAAGAGGAATGGGATGTCACTCTGCCAGATTCTCTTGGCAGAGAAAAAACTTAGGCTCACCCCTTAGGAATTTTAAGGGAAAAGCCAAAGAGGTATCTGTTCCAGGCTTTTTATCACATCTGTACACAGGCTGTAGAATCACATCTGAGACCATCCAAAACAGGCTTAAAGCAACAAATACCCCCTACTTACAATTTTTTTTTCTTCAGGTGCAAGCAGAAACCCTAGATTTAATTTGTCCTCTAATTTCACCAATGCCATTGACTATATGAAAAACTCTAAAGAAATAGCTGTAAATTGTATTCCTCTCACTGGGCTATGAGGGCAGCACAGTCCATGAGGCACAACCCCTGCAGCACTCTGATATTCATGTCCATATTTAAATGCATGTGCTGAAGTACAGGCCCTCTACCTCAATACACAGAAATGTGAGTTGGAAGGAGAGGCTGCAAATAATATTTGTATGCAAAACACTCAGTGCTGGCAGAGCTTGTGATAGAGCACTGAGCAGATTAACAATTAGCTCTGGCTGTGCATACAGTGGATGTAAAGCAAGATGACCTAATGCTGAGATCAAAATACTTAATGAGCCTATGGCAATAGCCCCATCACTTTCTTGCCTGCTAGAAAATGTCAGAATAAATACTTGTCTTTTTCTAGTGAGTCTGGAAAATGTAACAAGTTTGAGCAATATGAGATGTCATGGGTACATGCTCTGGAGCTGAGTTTTCCAGCATTGGCTCCAGAGTCCTTCCTTCAGGTGGGATGGAACTAGGGATGGCATAGTTCTTAGGTTCGCATGGTGGATTTGTAAATCAAATCTGAAGTGAACTGACACCAAAACATTGTATCAAACACAGAGCAAAGTTGTAGCTTGTTAGTGTCAGGTATTTTATACAGGTATCACTGCCAGTAAGCAGCTAGATGAGTTTTTCTCTCACTGGATTCCTAATATTCAGGTCCACAAAATTAGGTAGATTCCTAATTCTCCTTTATTTCACTAGAGATTGGGTACCTACATATTTCTGGTGATGTGTGCCAAAGAACCTTCTGCTGGCAGCTCTGCAAAGGACACGTGGATGTCACTGGCCACTGGTGGAATTTTATGACTTTGTGTATTTTAAATGCTCGGAAGATATTCTTACAGCTCCTTCTAAACCATATATTCAGTAAGTGTATTGCATGGCTGCCAATGACTGGTTAAATGGACTGCCATTCAGGGAGACTTGAAGGCTCTCGCCTTTCACCCTGCATCAGCAAAATATATAGTGTAAGCAGTGTCTTTGGTTACTGACTCATAGGGAAATGTCAAGAGCCCACAGTTCTGAGCGACCGCAGGAGCCAGTCAGTTTCCAGTCCCCTTTTGCTCTGAGGAAGTGTTTGCTAGTTGCTAGTGTGACTGCACAGCAGCAGATGAGTGGAGATGAGCCAGTAAAGACTAATGGCAAGCTCTGTGTATGACATGTTTGTATTCAAGTCTAATATTCAGTGTGGTGAAGCAATGTCTGTTGCTGTACAGACATATAGAATTCTATTTATTTATTTTAAAGGAATAGTCCTACCATTATGAAGATGGGTTGTGTGTTATTTTAAAGTCTTCTTCATGTTTGGAAAGCTCTGTGCTAGCGTTTGTGAGAAGCTTGGAAGGGTTTCTAAACAGAAGAGGCTAGTGCTGATCTTTGTGTGGATGACCCCCAACTGGGGCAAAATCTACACCAAGATATTTCAAAGAACATAATTTTTTACAAAGCTCCGTGTCCTGAGAAAAGAACTGCTGGATTGAATTATACTTTTTGAGGGGCTGGGAGGAGGAAGATTAGGATGATATTGTGCTAAACACTAAATCTATGCTTTATTGTGGCAGCCATACCTCTGCTTTGATGCTGGAGGACTGGACAGGAAATCGGTGGGATAAAAGAGACTTCTACTTGTAAGCCTTCCCATTGTGGGAGAGCTGTGGCAGAGTACCAGAGCAGCATGTCAGCCAGATGTCAACACCAAGCCATTTTTCCTTCTCTCTCACTCTCTGTCTCTCTGTTTTTTCTTACAGACTGATTTTTGAAACCCTGTTGGCACCAGGAAATTCTCACCGAGGGGAACCATTTGATTATGGAATTGCTACAGGGAAAATACAAAGACAGTGGTGTTTGGTTCTTTACTATAATTTTCATGTCATTTAAGGATTTAAAAGAGATTACTGTGTTTGTATGTGTGTGCGTGAGGAATAGAAAGGTGCAGGAGACGGAAAAGGACATGTGGTTACCACCAGCCATTTGATTTGCACATTTGATTCATGGTCTGCCTTGGAGCTCTGAGCTGAGACAGTGACAGAGCTTCAAAAATCTGTAAGGACTTTAACTACAGAGTGGAAGAAAGTCTGTTTGTACCTGACTGTCATTTCTAGAGAGCTGTACCTGAATAGTTTGCTTTGTCATTTGTGAGATTTTTTTTTTTTACTAAATCCTGTTATCTCAACATAAGACCACAAGCAGCACATGAGTAAGGGCAGAGTCATTAGCTCTGGGCTATCTAAGAGCTGTGACATGATAGCAAATTTCATTAACATCTAATGCTGCAAATGTTTGTTGTTAAGATCTTTTTTTCCAGATTTACATATAAGCAATTTAAATTTAAATTCAACCACTATACTTTCAGAAATAATTTTAGTATGTCAGCTTAATCCCTACTATGTTCTGTTTTAAAAGACAGGGGGTTTTAAAGTTGAAGCTGATGTTATTAAAAGATTTAGATGAGTGATGTCATGCTCTGCTTTATCTAAAGGGCCTTTTTAATTTTAAATAATTAAGCATTACAATTTTTTCTCAGAGGTATACCATGTCTGATAATACCCAGATATATTTAATTTTTGTCCATGTTTTAGAATTATCTGTATAAAGTTAAATCTCTTGGTTGAGAGACCCTCACTGGTACTATTTTGTTGGGTTTTATTTTCTTTCTTTTGACCTTGGTGTATCCTTAAGATTTGCTGCCGATGTTGTTGAATTGCTTGGAGGCTCATCTCATCAAAGAGCCCCATGCATGTACGATGTCAGCTTCATGCCAGAAGGCATGTAAGGTGAAGAACACTTAGTATACTTTGCTCTGAAAAACTTTCTGAAAAATGTTCATTTGAGGTGGCAAAAAAATTCTGTTGGTGGATTTTGGATTTTGTTAAAGTTTTTTTAGAGAGGAAGGAGGAAATCAGTGACAAAATGGGAACAGTGAGAGAAGAGACTGGTAAGGAAGGGTTTGAAATTACTCCCCAATGTATTTATTAATTGCTTAGTAGAGGAGGGTACAAAACACAAAAGGTTTGTGATTAAAGACAATATAAAAAAAACCCAAACATGAAAGACATGCTTATTATTGGGGATTGACTGATCAAATAATGAGGGCTAAAAAAGCGTGATCTGCTCTTCTCATAAACTTAGCTTGGATTAATTAAATCTGTCATATTAAGATTTCTACCTAAAACAAAAGGGTTGTCAGGAAAAATAGAATAATTTTAGTGTAAAATTAGAGGCATGGGCATAAGCTGTAAGTCAGCAGAATTTATAAATTCCACATGAAGGCTGCTTGTGGTCTGTGATCAGGTACAAATTATCATTCCTTAGAGATCAATTATATGGTCAGAATCCTTCTTGTCCTTAAGCTTTCTAGGAAATTTTTTAGAAAATTCTTTTTAATTTAGACAAAGGTTGGGTTTAGGAATGTTTGACTCCAAGGTATCAGTTCTGCTGAACCTTCTACTAAATAACCAAATCACTTTCCTTTCATCATCCAGATAAATTCTGAAAACATGAAAAACCTCAATTGTGATGAATTGAGTGGAGTTACCTCTTCATGAGCAAGACCACATGTGTCACTGAGAAAGAGTTCTTGTGTCTGAATTTTGCAGAGTTGGCAAGAGCAGCAAACTGAAGAGGAAACAAGTTGGTTATTTTTTTTACAACGTGCACTTTTGCTGCCCTCGATACCAGCATAAACAAACACAGTCTGTTTAATTGTTTCATTAATTTATTCCAGAGCTATTGCAAAAAGAAGGGATAGTCAGGGCACAGTGTGCATGTTTATAGAGAAACTCAGGGAACTTACAATTTAAAGTCATCCTCATTGCATATTGCTCAGACCTGCGGCTCGCAGAGTTATGTGATGCAGATACCACCAGTTCAGTGTGTTTGGCATAAGATTGGCAGCTGAAGCAAAAACACATGCACTGAGGGGAAAAAGGGAAGGCTCTTCTCAAACTGAGGCCCTGGGACCTGAGCTGTGGGTTCTAGGTGATGCTTTGTAAGATTATTTTCCATGAAATTCATTCTACAGCCTGGTTTCCACTGAGTGCAATGGTAATGCACTTTGTAATGGGGGAAACTTTTTTAAAATATCTTCTATAAATGGACCATATTCTGGTAAGATAATGCATCAGTCTGTGTGTCTGGGTCTTGCTCTACTTGCTCTAAAATAGCTTTGGTGAGGACTGTATAATTAGGAACACCAGCCCGGAGTCTGAGAGCTTTCAATAAATTGTGAAATGTAAGGTTAAACCTGTCCTGGTACATTCTTGAGAATCCATCAGTCTTCACAATGACAATGGGTAACAATGAAGTCAGTCATCTAGCACTGTTGCATCTCCATTCTTGAAGGTTTTTAAAAATGCATAGGATGCAGGCAGTGATCTAAGTTTGCAATCAGCCCTGCTTAGGGAAGGCTGGAAAACTGTCCTTTAGAAATCCTGTCCAGACTGATTTTTTTCTGTTATGCTCTGACAGATTTCTGAGTATGGATTGTTGTGCCATTATCCACAGTGGATCTTGGAAAGGAGATAAGTCTCCTGTACTCTAAATTATATGTCCATTCATTTTAATCCTATATTGGTGCTCTGCAAGAATTTCTATATAGGATAATCCAATGGCTAATTATTGTGATCTTAGTCTTATGTTCTGAACATGAAGAGAAACTTCTTTACTTTGAGGGTAATGGAGCACTGGAACAGGTTGCCCAGAGAGGTTGTGGAGTCTCCATCACTGGAAACATTCAAAACCTGCCTGGACATCTTCCCGTGCAACCTTCTCTAGGTGAACCTGCCTTCGCAGGGGTGTTGGACTGGGTGATCTCCAGAGGTCCTTTTCAGCCCCTATCATTCTGTGACTCTGTGAAAGTATTGAGTTAATATTTTTGAAAACACAGGGAAACGTTGTTGAAGTAAATTAACGCTTACAAGTATGAAAATGCAAGGGAATTTTGGCAATGCCTGAAAATACAGGTAGCTGCAGTGGCTTCCTTTATGTACCCTTCCATCAGCCATTACAAGCTGAGTATTATGCTATGTAATAGCATGAGTGAAATGGGGAAATCTTAGATTGCCCTGTTAGAGTTGCTCAGTTTTTGTGTTAGGAATTTAAAATTTTCAGGTTTTAATAGGGTTCATGTCTTGTAGAATGTTAATGTCAAAACCTGAGTTTATGGATTCAACACAAAACATAATGCCAAGTAGTTGTTTTTACTTTCTCGGTGTCAAGCACAGCAAGTCAAAATCTCTGAAGAAAAGCAAAAACAATTGCTGAAAAGAAGTGAGATTCCCATGTCCTCATGACCATGATTTAATGAGAAAAGGGAGGTGCTTTAATTAAGCAGTAAAGAAAATATTTATGTAAGCAAAATTAATTGCCACTTCTCAGCTTTAGTGATGGCGTCATGTAATACTTGCTCTCAGAAACTCATACAAAACACCCACTCATAGAATCGTAGAATGGTAGGGGTTGGAAGGGACCTCTAAAGATTGTTGAGTCCAACCCCTCTGCTGAAGCAAGATCATCTAGGGCAGGCCACACAGGAACACATCCAGGAAGGTTTTGAAAGCCTCCAGAGGAGACTCCACAACCTCTCTGGGCAGCCTGTTCCAGTGTGTTCTCACCCTCACAGTGAAGAAGTTTTTCCTCATGTTGAGGTGGAACTTCCTGTGTTCCAGCTTGTATTCATTGCCCCTCATCCTATCACGGGGCACCACTGAAAAGAGACTGGCCCCTTCTACTTGACACCCATCCTTCAGATAATTGTAAACCTTAATAAGATCCCCTCTCAGTCTTCTCTTCTCCAGACTAAACAGCCCCAGGGCTCTCAGCCTTTCATCATAAAAGAGAGGTTCCAGGCCCTTAATCACCTTGTAGCTCTGCATTAGACCCTCTCTAGTATTTCCCTATCTGTCTTGAACTGGGGAGGCCACAACTGGCCACAACACTCCAAATGTGGTCTCACTAGGGCAGAGTAGAGAGCGAGGAGAACCTCCTTTGACCTGCTGGCCACACTCAATGCACCTGAGGATACCATTGGCCTTCCTGGCCACAAGGGCACATTGCTGTCCCATGTATAACTTACTGTCCGCTAGGATAAGGTCCTTCTCCATGGAGCTGCTTTCCAGCAGGTCTGCTACTAACCTGTACTGGTACATGGTGCATTCCTCCCCAGCTGTAGGACTCTACATGTATCCTTGTCAAACGTCATTAGTTTCCCTTTTGCACAGCTCTCCAGTCTGTCCAGATCTCGCTGATAGAAATCTTGCTTATATATCTAGATGTAAAAGTTGATCCTTAAGCACCTTTGAAGTGTTGACCTTAGAAAATTGTTTTCTGTTTCATATTTGTATTGCACGTTGCTCAGCTTTATATATATGAAATGCAATGCCACACAGCAAAGTGCTGTTATCCATCTGAATAACCGCAGCTGCATTGGGGAAAGAGGCTACCTAATTTAGATGAAAAACATGTGCCAGCATTTGACAGAGAAGAAGATTGAGCCAAGATAATCAATGAGTGGCTGCTCATTGATGTATTAGAGCTACTATAGCATCTTGTTTGAACACTGGGCAAGCTTCTGTTGTAGAAATCGGTAAAGCCATTTCATTGGTTTATGTCAACCACTTTCTACTACAAAAATACTGTTGAACAGATGCATAGAAAAAAATACTCAGTGCTGTCTACAACAGGACTCCTACTCAGCTCCCTAAATGGATTATGAGTTTCATCTTGTGCATGTGAGAGATATTTCAGCAAAATGTTATTATGGAAAAAACCTTCCTATCTCTCAAATTTTGAAGTCCAGATGTACTTCTGGAACTGATTTTAATACCTTAGTCAGCAGGTATCTTAACTCCTGCTTCTCATCTTTGATCCAAGTCAGAGAGGACCGGGGAACAATTACATGACTGACTGGGATTCTGGAAAATATTTGATGGTCAAAGCTTTATTCTCTGTTCCCCTCAAGAGCATGGGTTGAATGAAGGTGCATATGGGAACCATCTGGAGCAGGCTGCTCCCAGATTATCAAGAAATGGAAATTCTTCACTCTTTCATACTTTTTTTAAGCTACAGGACAAAATTGATGGAGGCATATAGTCTAAGGAACCTTTTGTAGTGTTTGGTTTTCAACTCCAGCTGGTTCCCAAGACCTCAAATTTGTCCCATCTGCAAAGCTCATATGACATGGTTATTAGCTTGGTTGGTAGGTAAAACAGGATGACTCTAAGACACATTAATGAAGTAAATTATGATGTTGCAGGGGCCAATTTAACATACTTTGTGGGAAAATGGATTCACTGAGCATCTGGAGAGGACTGTGATGTGGAAAGATCTATACTTTCTTTAGATTCCTACTACTCAACCCTCCAAATTAATTCTGAATATTAATCCTATTGGGACCCATAATATATATTGAAATAATAAAATCCAGGCATTTTTCATCAGGAGGGGTGAGCATGGAAAAGAATATATTGGTCCTTTGTTTACTGCAGTTTGAGGAAAGGAATTTTTCATCCACATCTTTTGGGCAGTGACATGTGGTGGTGATCATCCTTTAGTGTGAACTGAGAAGGGAGTCACAAAGCATAACATGATCCTCAGGGAAGTCAATGTCTGTGAAGTACTGGCCTTGGTTTGTATTTTTGAACTGGTGAGAGGGAATTAGTGGAACTGCTGCACTCTAAATCTTGTTTATGGGCAAATAGGACACATATCTTGTATATAAAGCCAAGAATGTTCTGTTAGTATAAATGCGATCGTATTGATCTAATTCAAGATTCATTAGTAGTCTAGGTGGAATTGATCTTGATTTTTTCTTCTTCACTCTAGGATTCATTTGTGATATTTTTTTGTGTTTTTCAATCATTAAGTCTCTCTCCCTTATTCCCTTCTTTTCCCTTTGGGAGGGGAGACAGGTTAATAGCATCTACCATTTGTCTAGTAGCTGGCCCAACCCTAGACCTTGACAAGGATTCCATTCAACCAGAGCTCTGCCATCAGGCTTAATGCTATCACATGTGTGGTCTCACCATTAATGATCAGAACTGGAGTATGCACATTTGGATTCCAACAAGGAAATGGACCAGAGACCTCAAGCAATCTCTTGGCTGCTGCCTTTATATTTGAGCAAGTGCTACCCTGTCATATGCACAGAGGAGGAAGGGACTTCAAGGATGCAGTCAGTCAAAACTGCTTCTGGTGTGAACTGAGACCAAATGGACAAAAAACTGTTCCTTTCAAAATTTTAGAAGACAGATGGAAAAAAAATCAAAGGATTCTTCTTTAATTAGATGTAATTCAACGTAAGGAAACCCCTAACACAGCATAGCTTGAATATGGTCTCTGGGTACAAGATTGCTTATGTGGATGAGTAACATTTCCTCAGTGTTACCCTTAGACAGGACAATCCTTGAACAGATTTTCCTCCTACACCCTTGCTTTTTTGTTATTCAAGTGGCTTTTTAAGAGATGATGCTCCTCTGTATTTGTATTTAACTGTTGTCACCTGCCCACACAATGGATCTTTTTCATTTAACAGAGAAAATCTCTCATCCTGAATGGAATAATGTTTGGATAAAGGCCAATTTGAATTGCTGTCCCTTGCTCTACCTTCAGAGGCTCTGTTTAGAACAGGTGGAGATTTCCAGGTTTCAGCTTTGTCAAGAGAAATGTTGTCACAACCTTCTAAACTAAGCCTTGCCTCTTTCTCTCCACTCTGTAACTCCATCTTTTTCTTTAGTCTCTGTTCTTTGAACACCACTAAGATATTTTGTATCCCCAGAGGACACCACACTCTATTAGTGCTTGAAATTGAGAATTCATTTCTTAATTAAAAATTTCATAATGCTCCTCATTTCTAGGTAGAGAAGAAAATCCCACTGCTCCATCACATCTGAAGACCA
Organism: Megaceryle torquata; assembly: GCA_024611175.1. Lineage (NCBI taxonomy): Eukaryota > Metazoa > Chordata > Aves > Coraciiformes > Cerylidae > Megaceryle > Megaceryle torquata. The sequence continues at coordinate 9,673 of JANIJG010016648.1, read as the reverse complement.
CCAGACCAACTTTTTGTCACCAACACACATTCACAGTCTGAGAGAGACCCAACATACTCTTGCAATAAGCGTTGTCAAGCTCACTGCATCTGTGCTCAGTGCTCTACAAATGCCACTGACTGAAGCTGGCTGACATGGAAATGCCCATCATGTTAGTAGAGCTCGTGGTTGGAGCACTGGAAGACCATGGTATGTTGCCTCTATGGAGGCAAGTGTGGTGGGAGGCTGTTCTGGGCTGCTGGTCCCAGAGGCTATGCCCATTAGAGCTACAGAAGTTATGCAAGAACAGACTGTTTCATTGGTGATGGGCTTTAATTTTTTTATAAGCTGTAAATAAAAACATCCCTCCCTTGATCTGATATCTGAGAGGTTCATACCAAGCACGGTCTTTTTTCCCCACACACCTCTCAAAGAAGGCAAAGCTTTGTCCTAGGCCATGTCTCACTAGTGGGTTTGGCAATCAGGGGATTCCTTTGTACACGAAGTCACTTTTAACTTTGCAAAATGTGGATCAAGAGCATGTATTACTCTGCTTCATCAAGAGAAATACATCTTAAAAATAAAAGTATGTAATCTACAATAATTTATTCACATTTTTTATTCTAATTAATTTCTAATGTGTTATAAAATATTTGCATAAGAAAATCTTAGTCATTTTCATTTTTAGAAATAAAATCACCCATCATGATGTAACAATTAGAAATAAGTACAAAGTGATCTAATGCCCATTCTTTTGTATCAAAATTGCTTTAATTTTTAATCATAAATGCTGCCATTCTATAGCTCTTGAATAACTACAGTTTAAATCAAGCTTCCTGGGGGATGTACTCAGCCCTGAAAGAAGGAAAACCGATCACTCCTTTGTTCTCTTTTCAAAGGCCAGATCAAAACTCTCACAGCCATATTGGGAAAGGTGTTGAGAACCTCATCACAGAAATGGAGCAGCATTTTTCCCTCTGGCATTAGCATTGTACTTTACATCCTTCCATGGCAAATGAAGGATAATTACAACTTTTATGGGCCATTCATTAACAGAAGAAGTGAATGGGATTTTTCAGCCTCATTGCCAGACCTCTGGCATGTAGGCAAATAAGGAATTCAGACAAGATGGACCACAGCTTGTTGCTGGTGAGGCCACACCTTGAATCCTGGGTCCAGTTTTGGGCCACTAGCTCCAAGGACACTGAGGGACTGGAGCAAGTCCAGAGAAGGGCAATGAAGCTGGGGAAGGGCCTAGAGCATAAGTGTTGTCAGGAGTGGCTGACAGACTGGGGGTTGTTAAGCCTGGAGAGAAGGAGGCTTGGGGGAGACCTTCTCACTCTCAACAGCTCCCTGAAAGGAGGTTAGAGCCAAGTGGGTGTCAGTTTCTCCTCTGATGTAACAAGCAACAAGACAAGAGGAAAGAGCCTCAAGCTGTGCCAGGGGAGGTTTAGGTTGGATATTAGGAAAAAATTCTTTCTTGAAAGGGTTGTCAAGGCCTGGCTCAGGCTGCCCACGGCAGTGGTGGAGTCCCCATGATCACTGGAGGGGTTTCAAAGCTGTGGAGATGTGGTGCTGAGGGACACGGGTTAATGGTTGGACTTGATGATCTTGAAGGTCTCTTCCAAGCAGAACACTTTCTTCTTTCTTGGACTTTTAATGTGCTATTAACATCCTGCAAAATGTGATAGTCCTGTGCACTAGAAATATCAGAGATACTGTTTGGCAGGGTGAATTAGTCCAGGTGAGAAGTTTGATGTTTTTCAGCTTTACTGCTTTCAGGACGACATTAGTTATCTGAAACAAGTGTGGTGCCTCTAAGTTGCAGATAAATAAGAAATATTTACCTTACAATTTTTAGCCTTTTCAGGTTCTGAGCTACACAGAATGTGTCCGCAAAAAACCACACTCTATCATACCTACTCCAAACTTTGTCTATAGATAGCTGTTGTGTAAAAATCATGTCCTTTTATCAGTTCCCATGCCCTTTTAAAGGCTGTTGAGTACTTTGCTTCAATGTTTGCAAGAGTTCTGTGTGCTTTTAAAATAGTATATCCAATTATGACAAGCCATGGTGATACAGGAATACTGAGGTAGATGTGGTGACAGACAGAAGTGGAAGCCTCAAGTCAGCAAAATGAAAAATATATATTTTATTGTGACTTAATGACCTTCCTGAGTTGAGCCATTTTCTCTTTGTATAGGCATTTTACATTTAAATCTTATACCTCTTGAAAGATTTACTAATATTAGGAAGCATAACTGATGTTTGGAGATATATTAGGTGATGTCTGCATTTCTTCACTGCCTGTACTTTCAAGAATTACTTGTCCATATATGTGTCAACTAATACAAATCTGAAGTCCCATGTTTCATGTGGCTTTACCATTAGCTTCAGATGGAAGATTATGCCAGCTAAACCTTGTTCCCCACACTTGTTGATTAAAAGCAAGGTCAAACACGTTTTTTGTTTGTTGTTTTATTTTGTTTTGTTTTAAGTAAACAAACAAACAACCCACAAAACAAAAACAAAAAACCCCCGAAGTGTAATTACAGACTTGGTGCAATGGAGGAGCTCTAATTCCCAACTACACCTTGTGCTGCAGAAATGAAGAGAGACTTCATTCTCCAGAGAAGATGCAACCAGTGAGAACTGATGTACTGATTGCTTCTGTACCTCTCCCTCCAGTACCAGTGTCAGAGAAGGGAAAACACCTCTGGTATGATGTAGACACATGATTACTGGTCTTGGCAGAGCTGAGCTTTTGCTTCATGACATTTGATTATGGGCTGTCTCATGGCCCTGAAGCAGCTTTTTCTTGAAATAGTTATATCAATTGGGCAACTGCTTGTCCATCGTGCTGTTACTTGTGGCTACATCCTCTTTGTTCCCATCGTGTGCATTGCAAATCGCAGTGCCAGTGCATCTGCTGAGAAGCAGCTTCTGCCATGGGAGTCTCATGAGAAAAAAGTCCATGCATGCCTTCAAAGGTGCAGCTGTGATGGTTTCAGTAGGTGGTTGTCTCATCAGCCTGTGGGCTATGGACATAAACAGTTTAAACTGTCTGCCTGCATCAGGTATCTCCAGAGTGTAGCCCAGTGATGTAATGGTGAATGACTGGGACTCCCAGTGTACATACAGACCATCCAGGATGAATTTCTTACTTTCCTTATATTTTTCCATAGGTAAATACCTCATAGCAGCTTCACTTCTGAAAAATGCCAAATGAACTCTGAATAAATTATTTCTAATGTACTTTTACTATTAAGCAGAATTCTGACACAAAACCAAATCATCTTGGACTCTAAAAAGGCAGCCTGACTTGATGTCTTTCAACTCTAGACAGTTAATTTAGAGCATTAACTGCTTTAATGACAACATAATATTTCTTTAACCATAAGCTCTCTGGGTCCCAAAGCAATCGTGTGTAACGTTCAGCAGCAAAGTAAATTTAATAGGTTAAAATCACAACCTCACCAGGTATACCTGGCATGTGAAAGATGGGAGGCAGTGTAAAACATGCTAAAAAATCATAGTCATGTTGTTTGCATGTGTTAATAGTTAATGAGTTTTATTTGCTTGTTTGATGGAAGAGCAGCACACTCCTAATTTATTTATCACAGGCATGTTGACATTTTCTGATATGGATTCTTCCTTCTATTTCTCAGATTCCCTATAAAAAAAAGCAAATTTTAAAAATTAAGATATCTTCAGGTGTTACCAAACCTGTTCATGTTGCATTTTTCTGAGAGGGAATGGATAGAGTGATTGCACTAGGCTTTGGTGCTGACAGAAGTATTTTAGCTGTTATCTAATCAATAAGACCACTTATAAATCATCTTAGCTGGAGCAGACTAACATTATTCAAACAGACATGCTGCACCTGCTATTTCCTTTGGCAAAATTCCTATGTCAGTTTCTAAAATTTTTTTTTTTTGTTTTAACAGAACTGGAAGCTGGACCTGGTGGGGCCCCTTTTCAACAGATGCTGAGCATCTCCCCTGCTGAGGATCCTCTTCTCCATTTCAATCAGGATGCAGGCTTCCAGGTGGTATAGTCAGTGGCTTTCTTCCCAACTCTGCTTTCCTTGCCATGTCTGCTGATAGTGGAACATTGTCCTGGAGTCTTATCTAAAGAAGTAGGTGACAGTAGATTTAATTACTGTTTCTTTAAAGTGAGGGTTTGGTTTTGAGGTGTGTTTTCTTGGGGAAGATGGTGCATCCCTCATGCTCAGTAACTGACTGCACTGCCTGGTGGCCTGAAATGGAAACCATCAGCATCCAAGTTTGCAGACAGATGAGCATTCATTAAATAACTGAACTGGGGTAAAAGTTACTACCTAGGATCTTGTCTGCATCTGCATGTTGCACAGTTGGAGCTTTTCAGTCCCTCTGCCAGTTGAGCTGCTTACTTGCCTTAATCAAAATAAGACAGGATGCTTTAAAAAGTTTAGATCAGATTCATTAATAAACTGCTTGGGCGGTCCACCAGCACATCCGCATCTGAACTCAGTCAGATGTGCTCTTCTTGGATGTTATGAGCAGTTTGCTGAATTCTCCACAGTGCTGTAAGAGAGCTGTAGATGCAGCTTCTCATCAGGTTTGCATTATAGCTTTGGGCCAGATCCTCTGAATTACACCAGCCTAGCAGGGGGGGTCTTCCAGCACCAAGCCTGGTTTGAACTGTAGGTTAACATACCTCAGCAAGACTTGTGTGGAGTTACTGAAAGTTTGTAAGGAGCAACTTGCAGCACAGACTCATGCGATTAAAGTATCTCCTCAACCTCTCCCCCTACAGACAGGGATGTCTCATGGCTATGGGAACCCACTGGCCAGTTCTCTACTGTAGACTTGGATTTTATATTCATAGCAGCAACAAAAAGCTAAATAGAGATTGGTGAATGAACCTTTTGCCCTGTCTTGAAAGCTAAAGTAACACAAAAAGGTACTGCTCTTGACTTTGTGTTAGTGCAATGTTCAAAATAAGGAGATTTTGGCCTAGCTGAGACCCTCAGGGCTGCTCCAGTAAGAGGGAGAAAAAACAATAAACTGCATTGAGCAGCCACAGACAACTGCCTTAGTAACAAGAAATGGTTGCAAAGTTAAAATCCATATGACTAATTAAACTGTAATACAATTGTACAAGTGACTATTTATTTCCCTTTAAAATTAATGAGACTGTTGTTGGGGCCCATGAGGGCAACATCTGCCAAAAAGGTCTGAGCGAGGTCAGTGTAAATGGTGAACATTGTCCACTGGGTGTGAGCTGAGACTTACTCTCACTTCACTGAAGAGACAAGCTGGCCCTTGGAGCGGAGTTACAGGCAGTGGCCACACAGCTTTCCAGCATATGTATTTATTAGTGATTTTAAGGAAAATGATTTTTCTTCTTTTGTCTTCCCTTTCTTACATCAGTCACTAAAAAAATGTACATGACTTGTTTGAAGACTTAGCCAGTTTTGGCATTTGTACTTACACTGACAAAATGCTGGTCTGCACAGAGCATTGCAGGAACATTGTTCTGACAGCCCATTGAGTTTTACATTTTCAAACTTTCCTGGTTAATGTACCATGGGTTGTGGTCTGTTCCCTCCTCCCCTCAATTCCAGTGCTGACGCCACGGCCCTTGGAGCTTCTGGCTGCCAGCACACATGCCCGAGGATGGCTCTGGATGGTTGGGAGCACCCCAGCACCCTGTGTGCCACCCCTCCAGCAACAACTGCACAGGAAAGAAGAGTTCTGCTTCTTTCTGAGGCCACTTCACTGGGAGAAAGCTGCATGTGGAAGCACACAGAGTTAGAAAAGAAAAAGTGGCTTTTACAGAACAGATGCTGATGACCATGATAAAGAAAAGAGGCAGTAAATAGCTGGGTGGGGCAGCCCACATGGACACGTATTAATGGGGCAAGAGGGGTCTTTTCAAAGGAATAACCTTTTGACAGCAGTATGGTGCAAGACAATTCCTTCAATTTGTAGTTTTATGTTCATGTGAGCTGCTAATAAGACTCTTCCTACAGCTGTTATTTACCTCAGAAAACTTTAAATTAAATGGTTCCTGAAAAGCCAGCAGTAAAAAAAGTAACCCACATCCACTAGTCTTAGTTTCACAATCATGAAGAATTTAGTTTGATAAGCTAAAGAATATCAAAGCAGAATGTGGAATTACAAATTAAGCCTGCTAGAAACCCCTGGAGAAGCCTGGGACTTAAAAAGGAGAAGCTGAAAATGTATCAGAAAACACCAACTATTAAATAACACACAGTATGTAAAGAACTAAGGAAAAAAAACCCAAACTTTTCTGAGACTACTTGTAGAAGCTTTTTGTGAAAGTGAGAAACTTAAAATCAACACACATGACAGTTGAATAAATCTGAATGATGGAACTAAGCAGAATTATCATTCTTCAACGGCAAAAGCTGGTAAATTAGTACCTTAATGTTCTTTAGACTTATTTTATGACACCGCCTCCTTATAGGCTTGCATTTTATTATTTAATTGCAGCTGTTCAAATTTATGTCTTTTTTTTTTTTCCTGTCAAAACTCCCACCAACCATAAAATAGTGCTTTAGGGACAAAGTACCTCTTTTCTTTGTTTTCTTGTTTTCTTTGCCTTGCCTTGCTTGATATTATAACAAACAAAACAGCACAGAAAAGAAAAACAAAATTATGGTATACTAGATTAATATAGATACTACAGATTGGCAATAAATCTTTATTAACAGTTTTGTTATCTAAATGAGACCTCTCCCCATTTATTTTCTTATTTTAAAAGGACCATTTACTGCCATTTCACTTATTGCTTGAGATTACCAGCACCTCATTCACTCATTTTTTTGAACAGAGTTGGAAACCTTGGACTATCTAATACATCATTCTTGAAATGAAAAATTACACAGGGCTGAATAGAACCAATGTGATTGGCTAACTCACTGAGTTAACCCCATGGAGTATCAGTGTGTCTCAGGCTGGGTTTGGGGTGTGAGTGTACTTACACTCGCTGCAGAAGCTGATGAGTTTGTTGCTGTCCTGAGACCCACCTGACAAGCATGGGCTTGGCTGACGTGAGACGCTGGAAGAAATTGAATCTAGTGCATCACTGGTACATTTTAATTGCTGGCAATCTTTCTTCCCCATTGCACAACATAATATTTACTGCTAAAGCCATGCCTGGGGCAGTTAGTCTGTAAGTTAGTGGTGGAAGTGAAGCAATACCACAGAGGTGACAATAGAGTAGTTCCCTGGTGAGCACAAATTCTGGTATATCTCTGCCTGTACCAATGATTCTTCAGTGTGTCGCATCCCATTCTCCTCCCCCTTCCCCAGTGCAGACCTCACCCACAAGTAAGCTGTAACAGTGAAGAGTCTGCTGTGCCAGAACAAATCTGTCTTCTGTGGTATGTTCCCAGCTTATGCTTATTTCAGCTGGAACATTGGAACTGATCATAGGAGTCAGTTGTTGGACGCTGTGTCTTCAGTGGCAAGCGGAATAGAAGGAGGGATTAATTTAAGTAGTGTGGGAAGCTTGAGGAAGGGTGTTTTTTAACTAAAATTTGAGTTTAATTTTGTAATTTTGAAGCACATCCTCACAGGCAAGCTCTGTCACTCTACAGCGTGCTAACAGCTGGAGCAACAGGGCTAGGAAAGGTCACCCTTACCCCCCGAGACCAAGAATACATCTGAGGAAAGATCAGCAGTAAAGGTCATGTGTTCCTGATGTGTGACAGTTGGTAAAGAGCAGGTTAAAACCCACTGAGCTCTGTCACTTTTATGGCAAAGTTAGTTGCCAACAGTGTGACTTGGTGTTTCTCTCCCATGTTTTGATTAATTATTTTGGTCATTCATTCAGTGAAATATTTGCAGTGGAGTGCAGTGCAGTGAACTGAAATGACCTAAAAATAATTCCCTAACACAACCTGACACTCTGGCTTACATTCAGAGTGAGATTTATTGTTTTACTCATAAAAGATTTTCATCAAAGTGCTCCTCAGTCATTTCAGGGTAGCTGGTTCCATTCCTACAATACCATATAGCTTTATATATACATGGTAATATTACACAAAACCACAGAATGGTGGGGGTTGGAAGGGTCCTCTGGAGATCATCTCATTCATTCTCCCCCAGCTAAAGCAGGATCACCTAGAGCAGAAGGCCCAGGATCGCATTGTCCAGGCAGGTTTGGAATCTCTCCAGGGAAGGAGACTCCACAACCTCTCTGGGCATCCTGGGCCAGGCTCCATCACCCTCATAGCAAAGAAGTTTTTCTTCCTGTTCAGATGGAACCACCTGGGTTACAGTTTGTCCATTGCCCCTTTCCTATTGATGAGCACCTGTCCCCATCCTCTTGAACCTATCCTTTAAATATTAATAAGCATTGATCAGATCCCCCTCAGTCTTCTCTTCTCCAGGCTACACACTTTTCTCAGCCTTTCCTAGTCACAGTGATACTACAGCCCCTTCAGCACCTTTGTAGCCTCTGCTGTACTCGCTTCAGCAGTTCCTTGTCTCTCTTGAACTGGGGAGCCCAGAACTGGACACAATACTCTAGATGTGGACTCATTAGGGCAGAATAGAGATGGAGGAGAACCTCCCTTGACCTGCTGCTCACACTGTCCTTAATGCACCCAAGGACACCATTGGCCTTCTTGGCCAAAAGGGCACATCACTGGCTCACACTTAACCTGTTGTGTACCAGGACTCCGAGGTTCTTCTTTGTGGAGCTGCTTTCCAGCAGGTCAATCCCTCCCCTGTACTGGTGCCTGGGGGTTATTCCTCTCCAGCCTCAGGACCCTACACTTGATCTTGTTGAACTTTGTGAGGTTTCCCCTCCACCCTGTCCAGATCTCTCTGAATGGCAGCACAGCTTTCTGGTGTGTCAGCCACTCCTCCTAGTTCTGTACCATCATCAAACTGGTTGAGGAGCTACTCCATCCCTTTAGTGACTTCATCCTTCAAAAGTTAACTGTGTTGAGAAAGAAATTATTTTTGTGGCGCCCCAGAGGAGACCAGTGGTCCACTGCCCAGAGTTACAGCCTTGACAGCTGGAATTACAACTCTTTTTCAAGAACGAGCCCTGACAACACCAGACACTCAGGCCCACCCAGACTCTGCTGTGGTGCACTGGTGCTGAACCTGAGCACACTGGTGTACTGCTCTGAGGGCTGCTTTTTGGGAAATGGCTGGCTGATTAGAAGCTTCTGCTTTTGACTGGTGTTACTGCTCCTGCTGCAGTGTCAGACCAGGTGGCTTAGCAGAGGTCTAAGTCCCAGCTGTGTTGACTGGAGTTAATTTTAATTGATTATATGTGGGGGTAGCTACTCATTTGCAGGGAGGACTGGGATGTAAAAGCAGCTGTACATTCCCATATGGTATTGCCAATAAATGACAATACCAATGATGCCTGGGAAAAAACTTTTTGTAGGCTAAAATTAACCTCTTAGGCTTTTTAATGTTAAACTTGTTTAGATGTTCCCAGGTTGCTTTAGAATAATTACAATGAGCAGAGATTGCATTGGTGTAATGTAATAAGGCAGTGACTTGTTTTAGTCCTCTTCCAGCACTAGTGAGTATCCAGTTTGGTAAAGTGTAGCAGAGACTTCAGACACAAACTTAACTTGTATATTTTGGTGATTTTTCTACACACCATTCCATTAAAATCATTTAAAATTATTAAAAAAAAAAAAAAAAAAAAAAACAA
>JANIJG010016647.1:76256-109721 GCA_024611175.1 Megaceryle torquata | reverse complement strand
GTTGCCCCCGTTTGGTGTTACCCCGTAAATACAGAGTGAATGGTTTTACTTCCCTGTCTTTATTTTCCCCCCCTTTTTTTTTTTTTTTTTTTTTTTTTTTTCTTTTTCCAGGAAACAAATCCTATACCCAGCGTCAGATGGTCTGGCTATAGGATAATGGGGACGGACATTCACTCGCTTTCTTACGGATTAGGTCTGGAAGGTGGAACAGCCCTATTGAGATCGCTCTTTTTAGGGCTTTTTATTTATTTATTTATTTAAGTAAAAAAAAAAAAAAAAAAGAAAAAAGCAGGGCATCTAAAAAGAAGGTATCTTAATTGTCTGGTGCAGGGAGTTTAAATAATAAGCGAGTTCAGGTGAAACTTTTATTTGGCTCAAAGGTTTAGTGGGAGACGGGGAGCGCACCGATAGGAGGTTGCAAAAAAACTGTGGCTTCAAAAGTTTAAAAGTAAGTGCGTGGGGGCACAAGGCAGGTGCCCAGTTTGGGCTGGCTCTGGGAAGGGCGGGCGCGGCCCCGTGGGTGCCCTTCGCTCCCCTGCGAAGCAGGGCACCGAGCCCCGACGGCGCGGGAGAGAGGGGGCAGCCGGCCACCCCCGCCGCCTTTGGGCGGCTCCCCCCTCCCCTCGCCCCCCCTCCCGGTGGGTGCCTGCCCGGCCGGTGCGGACAGTGATGGATGAGGGCGGTGGCGGAGGTTAGGCGCGGCCCCCGCGGCGGGCGGGCGCGGCCCCCGGCGCTGCCACCAGCGCTTGGCAGGGCGGCTGCCCCGGCGCGGCGGCGTTCCCCGGGCTCGGCGGCTTTGTGTGCCCCTGAAAGGCAGCCCCCCCCTACCCCCGGCTATTCACCCGCCGCCGGCCGCCTCAATGGGGCTGCGGCCGCCCATATGGTGACCACGGCCGCTGAATCCCTGTGTTTAAATGGGGGAGAAAGTTCGGGTTTTAAAACATTTCAAAGTGGTTGAAAGGGTCCCACCAGATCCTGTCACAATTCCCCCCGAGCTTTGAAGACCGGGGCCATTGTTCGCCGATTATAAATGATATTACTTTAAAGTTGATTTCCCACAATATTTAAAGGATGTAGCGGGAGTGTCGCTATTTATTTTTGGCGTAACTTTTCAAGGGAATTAGCATAAGTAGCCCATGCGTCCCTCATCCCGTCTCCCTCTTTATGCGACATCAAAACGCTTCGAAAAATATGCTTTGAAAGGAGAGGAGAGCTAATTTAGGGACAACGACTTCTCTGCCTCGACAGAAAGGTCCATTTCTTTCGGCCCCGGCGGCTCGGGGTGCCTGCGGAGCCCCGCGAAGCCGCTCAGCCCTGGGACGCACCCTTGCGACAGCCCCAAAGGAGAGCACAATGAAACTTTCCCCCTGTTTAATGACAGAAATTACATTAAAAGTGGTGGAAATGCCCTAATTAAAAACGTACCGTTTAAATGATATGCCAAATGTTCAGCTGCAGAATAGCGTATTTAGCTAGTTAGTGAACTCGCTACTATTTCTTTTAAAATTACATGTTAAAATTTTAAAAGAAATCTTACTTTTCTCTGGTGCAACACATTACAAAGAATGGACAGTCCTTTTATCTAAATATAAAATTCCATTTTCAGCAATTATAGCCTGTTCTTGGTGATGATATAATTACAGCTGTGCTCAGTAATAGGTGTCAAGGCAATGCACACTCATACAATAGTTGAATAAAACTGCAGAACAATGCAAGCACTTCTAAATTCACAACCTTTAAAATGAAATTGACTGTGCAGAATTCAAATAAAAACTGGATAAATATTTTTTAAAAAAGATTACAAGCTTGGTTTGGTTTCTTAATAGCATTTTCTGCAAACCTATCAACATCTAATTGATTAGATAGGAATTACTGATTATAGATAATCTGAAATACTGAACATCACTATTTTAAATATAGCAATAGATAAATAAATGCAGCAGACAGAGCAGACTGTCATGGCACTTCAGCAGCGATTCATGGAAAGAATCACTTTCAGGGGAAAATATTTTTATCCAGGTTTTATTGCAGAGGAAAAGCAAAATGCAATTAAGACCAGGTGATTGTAATTGCTCATCTCTGATGTTTACAGTAATGCTGGAAACTGAAATGTTTCCATGTTACCCGTGTCATTTGCAAAATGTTGCTTTGATACTTGAGACGTTAAGGGAGGGTGTCAGCAAGCATGGCCGAACTTGTTTCCAATCACATTATTTCTCTGATAGGGATCTTAAAACAAGGGTACCTGCGTTTCACTTTCCAACTCTTGGTTCCACAGATGGCTGTCCGCAACAGGAGGGAGGAGGGGAAAACACTAACTCCATCAGCTCTAATGGAGAAGATTCAGATGAGGCCCAAATGAGACTCCAGCTGAAAAGAAAGCTGCAGAGAAATAGGACATCCTTTACCCAAGAGCAAATCGAAGCCCTTGAGAAAGGTAAGTGACATTTTCCTACGGCTGAAGCAGGAGAGAAAAGCAAAATGTGCCTTGGCTGTATTAAGAGCTGAACAGAAGCATGGCATTCAGGGGCCTTATATATATGTATATGTTTTAAGTCTGTGACTCCCTCCATGCTCTTTTATTCATTGAGCTTCAAATATTCATCGATGGCTGCAGTATGCATCAAAAAACTGTTAAAAGGTTTTCAAAGGGAACATACTCATGGCACAGATGATACAGAAATATTGGTGTTACACCCTGGGATCCTCTTATGGGGAACAAATCCTCTCCCACCGACTGTGCCACATCCCTGTCTGGGCTGCATTGCTGTACACTGGGAAGGCGAGGGCAGGCAGCTGGGGCTGGCAGCAGCCCTCCATGCTCGCTCCTCATCCCCAGCACTGCTGCTGCCTGGGGCTGGGAGCAGGTGCCCTTTTCCCTGACCAGCCTGGGTGCACCTCGCCTCTGACCCAATTGCGGACCTTTGTTCTTATTTTCTGCTGTTATTTAGTGACGTGCCATTTCACTTCTTGGTGACAGGGTCAGAGCTGCCTTGGGGACCCCCTCAGCAGAGGCAGAAGCCCTCACTGCTTCTTGAAATATGCAGCACTGCAACCAAGCCTGCCGATTCCCTTAGTGATATTCCCCAGCAGGCAAGGCATCCTCCTTCCTAACAAACACACACACACACACACACACATGAAAGCTCAGCTTTGTCTTTACAGTGATGTTTCTTAAGAGCATTTAGAGCTTAGGCAGCACAGGAATGACTCTGACTTTACAGTCAGCCACATTAACTCTTTGCAACTAACACAGCAATATTTCCTTCTGCAGAATTTGAGAGGACTCACTATCCCGATGTGTTTGCAAGAGAGAGACTAGCTGCTAAAATAGACCTTCCTGAAGCAAGGATACAGGTACTGAGTTGCTGTGCAATTATGACTATTATTATTTTTACTATTACTATTATAATTCTGTTATTCCTGGCTTCTCAAAGCACAGGACAGTTCCTATTTGTGATTGGCTATTTGTCCATCTCACTCTTGGGGAATATGACAGCAGCTGGGGTTTGCTTTCACATGCTGTTTTGCTATGCTGCAAGCCAGCTTTCTATCAGCATGGCCTTGAGTTACATGGGGGAGGCTCCACACCTCTAGTCCTTGTAAGGTCACTCACGCCTCTCAAATGCTGTATTTCTCTAGGTGTGGTTTTCTAACAGAAGGGCCAAGTGGAGAAGGGAAGAGAAGCTGAGGAACCAGCGAAGACAAGCCAGCAACACTCCCAGCCACATTCCCATCAGTAGTAGTTTCAGCACAAGTGTTTACCAGCCAATCCCGCAACCGACCACCCCCGGTAATGGCATCAACCCACTCTCATTCCTCCATCACACATTCCTCCATCCTCTTGGGAAAATGAGACTCTGAGACTGTCTTGCCAATTGTAATTGTGGTTAAACTAATGTCTCCATCTATCTGTCTATTCTATTATAGTTTCCTCTTTCACATCAGGTTCCATGTTGGGCAGAACGGACACAGCGCTCACAAACACATACAGTGCGCTGCCGCCCATGCCTAGCTTCACCATGGCCAACAACCTGCCTATGCAAGTAAGTTTGGCACTGCTGCCATGGCACGACACTCCCTCAGGATTTGGTGGTCTCTGGGGTGTGTGGGAGTGTGGGTGGGAGCACTTCGTCTGCAGGATGTGGTGTTAGGGACCCAAACCATACTGCAGAGAAACCAGCACCACAGGCTTCCCTGGCATCTGAAAAGATGTCCTGTTTAGGAGAACCACAAAGGAGCTGTAAGGCCTGGTGCTCAACAAGCACTTTTCCTGAATTTTAAAAGAGAAAAGTCCTCAAATTTACAAGGCAACAAATCTGGAATGAAAAAAGCCTTTTCAGAAAAAAACCCAAACCAACCCACAGTTAACCTATGGAACTCACTGATGCAGTATTGTGCAAATCGCTGCCCAAATAAGCTGCTGGAGGGATCCAGCCTTCTTGGTGTAGGTAATGTGGTGGTGGCACATTAAGAACACCTGAGAGAGGGAAGGATGTGATTAGCATCAGTGGTTATGCCAGCTAAGCCAGAATTGCAAGAGCTGTCAATCCTCATGCCTGAAAGCATTAGCTGATCACCAGCTGGGTTAGGAAGAAATCTATTCCTTTGGGGTCTGTTTCTATAGACCTTTCAGATGCAAAATTCCTCCTTTTTTAATGGTGGGGTTGGCCTAGGAAGGTGCTGGCCAATTACGGGAGTTTTACAGCTTTGTCTGAGGCACACAGCATTGACCACTGCTGGAGACAGGCGAGCAGATTAGAAAGCCTGACTCCTTCGCTGAGGCAATTACTATGTTACTAATTGCTGAACCAAAATTAACCAAATAAAGTTAGAGTCTTGCAAATCTGCAGAAAGAAATGACATTGGCTAGGTCGCTATTTTGTGACGTTAGAGGCCGGCGGCGCCGTTCCCAGCAGTGGGCTGAAAGCAGATGACAAAAGATCAAAAGGCTGATATGGGAGAGGACCCTTGGGAAAGCAGGAGGCCCCTGATTCACCGCCAGGCACCTGGGCAGGGATGTGGCATGTGTGAACTGCTCTGGAGAGTCCTGCCTACATGGCCACCATGGCATGATGGCCACATGATGTCGGAGTGAAAGAATTGGCAGATGAACTGTTGTCATTTCCCTGTGGACATGTGGCATGTTGCTGGTTCTCCCAGAGCACAGCGTATGTGCTTAGTGAGCGAGGCTGTCAGTATTTTTGGGGATGGTGTGTGTCAGGGATGTGCAGATGGAGGAATTATGTGCAGACGTGCACTCAGAGTGGGAATTACTCATCCTGCTTCCTGCTTCCCCATTGTCTCCCTGTGTTGGGGTTGCATTGGTCTCCGCTGCCCCAGCACCCCACAGTGGGAGATGCTCCTGCTTGGTTCCTCCCCCGGACCATGTCATCCCTTACCCCCTGCCCCCGGTATCTTTCCCTCCTTGCAGATAAGGTTTTAGGGTTTGGAGTTTAGGTAAATGGAGATGTCTGGTCTCCTGGGATGCTGCTGGTGTGGTTTGGGGTGACCAAGGCTCTGAAGAGTATGTGTCCATTAATCCCTCTTCAGAGCCTCAGTCGCCCCAAACACACACATTGCCTGTGTGTATGTGCAACACACTTGCAGATGCAGGACAAGTTTGTGTGCCTAAGTGGAGTAAATTTTAGTTACACCCCTAATAGTTTTTAGTTACACTACCAAAAGAAAGATAAGATGCCAGTGCTGTCTCTACCTTCAAATGGCACAAGACATCTTTCTTCTACATAAGAACAAACAAGGGCAGCACTCAGGCTTTGGCTCCTTGGCTTAGGTATGTTACACCTTTGTCAGCATCTAGATGTAGGGATCTGCTTGCCAAGAGCATCTGAAAATGTGCTGGTCACAATCCACATTATTTCTGTAGACCAAAAACCTCTGGGAAGAAGCTGCTTGGTTGAGCTCCTAAATAGGGCTTTACACCTAAGTCCTTGAATTACAAACTGAAGCTCATGTTTGCTTGTGCACACTTCTGAGGGCTGGCACAACCATCCAGAAGAGCATAATGCTGTGCTTGCCTTAGCCAACACTTAACGCTGTTTTGTCCTTTGCTCCCATAGCCCCCAGTACCCAGCCAGACCTCATCCTACTCTTGCATGCTGCCCACCAGTCCATCGGTGAATGGACGGAGCTATGATACATACACCCCTCCTCACATGCAAACACACATGAACAGCCAGCCGATGGGCACCTCTGGCACCACTTCCACAGGTGAGTGGCCCCATGCTCCCCCTGCCCTTCTGCCAGTGTGGCTTCCTTGCTCCAGCCATCTGTTTTTTCACATGTATTTGCTGAGAGATGTCTTTGCCCATCCCTGGGAGATGTCTCTGTCTGGTGTAGTAGCTGCTGAATGAAGCAGAAGATGAAAATGCACAACCTTGCAGGCAAGAGCAGAAAGTCCATTTTTTAAGCTGCTGCTGGAGGGGTAGATGAAAGCCAGTTGATTAACAGAGGTGGTGTTTGAGTAAGTGGTACAGTGGAAAGCTCTTCAGTGAGGCCCTCATCCCACAAAATCTTCCCTGTATAATTAATTTCTAAAGGAGCATTTATTTCACGGTTAAATTTCAGGTATATTCACACCTGCAAAGTTCAGTGTATGCAAAATTGTTTGCAGGACTGGGTGTGTTTTTCTTTGTCTGTGTCAGAGGCTGTTTTTTCCTAAAGGTGTCAAATTATTGAAAAGGCAGGTAACCTGTAGAAATAATAACCCATGTATAAGAAGGCAAAACAGGGTAAAAAAGGGTAAGTGTCGGCAGGAGCAAGCCAGATACATTTTAAATGAATATAAATGTTCAGTGTATTTTGTGCTGAATTCCCAACTGATGCAAATGAGCTGAGCTCTGGCATTTATCTCAAAGCATGACAGTTTATTTATAACAACAAATCTGTGAGATGTGTATAGGTTTTAAAAATATACATCCCTCACCTGATTCTGCTGGGTGGTAGATGGTGAGATTTAGTACTTACAGGAATACAAGCACAAATCTGTGAAACCATAAAGCAAAAATGGTGCTATGTATAGGAAAACTAATATATCCATTTTCCCCTTCAATTTTCAGGTCTCATTTCCCCTGGAGTGTCAGTTCCAGTTCAAGTTCCTGGCAGTGAACCTGATATGTCTCAATACTGGCCAAGATTACAGTAAAACATGTGTTAATTCCATAAATGACTATATGGACAACAGTTGGATGTTCAGCAGTATTTTATAAAGGAAGAATGGCTCTCAGAGTACTTCTGTACTGCAACTGTGCCCTATGCTGTAACACATGGAAAAGACTTTCACATGGACCTTTGTACACTGAAGGCATTATATCAGTTGGAACAAATCTTCATTTTGGTATCCAAACTTTTATTCATTTTGGTGTATTATTTGTAAATGGGCATTTGTATGTTATAATGAAAAAAAAAAGAACAATGTAGACTGGATGGATGTTTGATCTGTGTTGGTCATGAAGTTGTTTTAAAAAAAAAAAGAAAAGGAAAAAAAAAAAAAAAGAAGCCATGATCAACAAGCTTTGCCACGAATTTAAGAGTTTTATCAAGATATATCGAATACTTCTACCAATCTGTTCATAGATTATGGATTGATGTTCCAAGTTTGTATCATTCCATTGCATATAATTAAACCTGGAACAATACGCACTAGATTTATGTAAGAAAAATATCTGTTGGTATTTCCAAAGGTTGTTAACGGCTGAAGCTATGTGCAAACAGGGGTTAAGAGAGAACTTTGATGAAGAAAAGAGTTTGATAGATAAAAGGTAGATTGTGTCTTCGATATAATCCAATTTGTTTTATGTCGAAATGTAAGTATTTGTCTTCCCTAGAAATCTCCCAGAATGATTTCTATAATAAAGTTAATTTCATTTATATTTGACAAGAATATTCTATAGATGTTTTATACACATTTTCATGCATCATACGTTTCTTTTTGGTCGGCAAGAGTTAATTGTTCTTAGATATAGTTGTACTACTGTTCACAGTCCAATCATTTTTGTGCATCTAGAATTCATTCCTAATCAATTAAAAGTGCTTGCAAGAGTTTTAAACTTAAGTGTTTTGAAGTTGTTCACAACTACATATCAAAATTAACCATTGTTGATTGTAAAAACCATGCCAAAGCCTTTGTATTTCCTTTATTATACTATTTTCTTTTTAACCTTATAGTGTGGTGTTGCAAATTTTGTTACTGTGTTAGGTTAATCTCATTAAGTTTTATTTTGAATTTATTTTCAGTTTTCAATAAGGAGGGATTCTTATGAAACATTTTGATAGACTTTTACCCCTTCCACAAGCCTGTAATTTGGGCTAACAAAAAGAAGATAGGTTCACGTATCTAATTGCAGCTGAGAGCAGGAGGAGGCTGTTTATTTAGCTTGGGTTTCTGGGGATGTTCTAAATGAACTCCAAAATCCAGAAGAATTTCCAGCAGGGAGTTTGCATTGTGCCAGTCAGTGGTGGAAACGTGATGCACGCCTGTGTCTATCTGTTGTAATTATACATAAAGAAGAACGTATAGACACATAGACATACAAATATACATTCTTGACTTTTAAAAATTGTTTTGCTTAAAAAAAACGCTTTAAAAGAAAAAAAAAATGCTTGGAAAAAACCCCCAAAAGGCTGTGTTTTTTAACAGGCTCTTTGGGAGAGTGAACACCATCCCTTTATATTGCCACACAGCACAATCTTAGTGTAATTTTCCATTGAACTTGTAACCTGGTTAATACCTCAATGCGCTTTGTGTGAGGGTTGTTAGTGTGGGCGTGGGTGGAGAGCTGCATGTCAAGGAATAATGAGAGAAGACAAATCAACAGGCACCAACAATGCGAGCTGGGACTGGCTAGTGAAAGCTAAAGGCCTTTAGTCACTGGCAGGGAAATCTAAACATTCCCATATCTATGAAGCTGGCTCATTGTGGTGCAGTTGTTACTTGCGATGCTGTGCTGAAAAAGGGATCTCATGATTAAAAAGCCAATGTGCAGGGAGTTTTGAGTCAAAGCACAGGCATCACAAGCAGCCTTTGTGAAGCAAAGATACTATCTAGGCTGGTTATGTTTTCCTTTTGGCATATTTGTCACTACAGATAACACTTCACTGTAAACTTGGAGTAGCAGAGTTGTGGTGCTGAGGCAGTGGCGACACTGCAGACGAGATTAAATGCACGTAAACTCCGAAACCTTTAGGGACAAAGAGCAGCTTTGCTCAAAGCATGAGATGATTGTTAATAAAATCAAGAGCCCAAAGCAAGCAATAATAGGCAAAACCATTAGATTAAAATAATTCTTTTTAATTGTTACTAGTCAGTTGTAAGCATATTTGTTCTACCATCATGAAGTAGTTTTAATTACCTGGAAGCCATTCCACGGCAAATATTAAAGAAACATGGGTTTAAAAAAAATATTATTTTTATATATATATTTATTGGGCATGCACACGCATATTATATATTTGTAAGGTACGGCTAGATTGCTTTAAACACCACAATAGGCAGGTCCCTTCTTGCATAGATGAATTGATTCTGGGAACAATTAATTACAGGTAGAAACCCAGCATTTATATAGCCATTTAGCGTGTTTATATCTATTAATGTAGTTTGTTATCTAAATGCCAACTTCTGCTCAACCAGGAATGGAAATGAGATTCTCATTCCTTCCTCCCTTGAGAGCTTTTGTGCTGTGGTTATTGCTTCTGCAGGTGCTCATACGTGGGCAGAGGCAGCTCCTTGTAGCTCTTCCCTGTCCTTCCTGGGTTTTCCCAGCATGCAGCTCCACTGTCTACGGTCCAACTTCTGGTGGCCTCTATCAAGACATTGCCAGCCCTCTACGCCCCTTCTGAAGGCTTCTTCAGGGCAGGCTGTGCTGCCAGGGCTGCAGCCTTCCACGGCCTGGCACCTCTGCAGTCACAGCAATGCTGTAAAGCAGTTTCATGCATGGATAAACCTTGAGCTTGTTTTGGTGACAGGATAGCTAGCTGTAGCAGAGGAGACGTTTCTGGCTCACTGGCTTGTTATTGTGCCCTATGGAAGGAGGTCGGTGGGGAAAAGTCCCTGGCTGGCTGCACATCAAGAAGTAGTTAGGGCATTTGGTCCCCAGAGCATTGCTTGCCTTGAGCTGCTGCTGTGTGTAGTGGGGGTTCTGTGGGTTACAGGCAACCTTGTACTGCATGTTGTGTCCACAGCCCTAACAACCTTCTCCTCAGGGTGGGTCAGGGTGCAGGATGAGTGTGTAGGGGCTCCCATGCCTGAGCACTGGTGCCAGCACCCGTCTGCTTGCTGGGGGCCAGGCGAGGCCCTGGAGCAGCTCCAGTGCCCAACTGTCCTCCGAGTGCTGCTGCCAACAGGCGACGGAGTTGTGTGCGGCTGCGTGGGGACGTGCTGCCTCGCCAGACACCACTACCAGCCACATAAGTGGGAAATGAAAATCTTCATCATGCTCTGAACAGCTTCTAATACCCATTTTTCATCCCCTTTCTTCTTCTAGAGATGTATTACTTATGAAGATTGAAATCCACTGTAATGTATTGCTCAGTGTAACACAACAATTTCCAAGGTCCTCCTCTTTTTACCACTGAAATTAGTGGGAGTTTTGCTATTGCTTTCAATAGGAATGAGACATTTCTGTGCATTTGGTTAAAATGTATTTCATAATAACACCTTATACTTTATTTATAAGCCCCTCCTAAGGCATTTCACAAATTATAGTCACACAAGAATTGATGTGTGAGTGCTGTCTTAATAACACTATATTTTGTATTTCAAATATTGTGTTCTAGATACAATATTTACATTTACAAGTGAAAAGGCTGCTAACCTAACAGTTATTGTTCAGAACAGACAGATGATGAGCCATACATGCTGATGGTGAAGCAGACATGCATGCGGTGGTGACATACGTGTTGGAATCGCCTCGCACTGTGCAGATACCAGTTTTAATTTTTTTTCAAAAGGTAAGCACAAGTCAGCATGTGCCCTGCTCCAGGAGGCAGAAATAGCTGCTTTCTCACCCAGGCTGTAGTACAGAAAGGGGATTTCACCAATTCTTTTTAGCTAGGTTTTTATTTATAAAATGAGCAAAACACCCCTATAGGCTGGTTTACTTTAGGCAGCCTAACATGGGATTTATCTTTGGGGGCAGGATCATGGTTGCAAAGAACCTGGGACTGAAAACAAACATTGCCTCCCTGAGGCTTTCCAGCCCTTGGTAGTCCTATTTCATTAATTTTTCATGGCCAAAGGTGTCTGGCTATTTTTTTTTTTCCTGTTTGTTAATTTAATTTTCTGGTATTACTGACTAAAATATATTATCTAATTTTCCCTGGGTAGCATGTGCAGGTTTGGAGTTACGCTAACATTTAAATTTGTGTGCTTTTCCATGGTATAAATAGCACCAGGGAAATGGAAAATTTATTTTTTTTTTTTTTTTCATAGCTTGTCTCCATTTGCTTTTGTCCTCATCTTCAGCAGTTGACCATTGCTCCATGTGCAGCTGATAAGGCTCTTCTGCTCTGGGTAGGGTATAGCATCTTCTTTTTAAATAACTCTTTGACAAGACAACTACTTGCTTAATGAGCTCCTGCAGCCCTGCTTCTAATCAAAAGGGTGATTGGCACCTACAAATACCAAATGCACCTCCCCCCTGAAATAGACATATGAACTACAGACATTGAGTAGAGTCTGTGATGGCTGTTTGGTCTTGTTCAGATGGTGGGTATTTATGTGTCTTGCTGCAGAGAGAAGGCAGCTATGGGAGCATGTCTCTGAAGTGTACAGGGACCCCTGAAGCTCCTGCCCTGCCTAGTGTGGTACAGGCAGAAGAAATGTTCCTCTTCTTTGGGTGGAAAACCCAGCATGGCATATAGCTTCCTTTGGATTACTGCTGGAGAATGATGTTAGGCAAGTCTCTCACATACATTAGCTGTTTAGTAGTTTAGAGAAAATAGCAGAGGATAAAGCGA
This sequence comes from Megaceryle torquata, assembly GCA_024611175.1. Lineage (NCBI taxonomy): Eukaryota > Metazoa > Chordata > Aves > Coraciiformes > Cerylidae > Megaceryle > Megaceryle torquata. The sequence continues at coordinate 97,745 of JANIJG010016647.1, read as the reverse complement.
TCTGCATGAGATGTGTGGTAGTAAAGATAGTACAGTTTGGATAGAAGCCAGGTTGGCAAGTTCCTTGCTTTAGAAGGTATTTTAAATTAATTCATCACCTAACAATTCTCTGAGATGTAAAGAAAGAAAACCCCAGTGTTTCAGCAGTTACTCAGGGTAGCTTACTGAAGATAGTTTACTATCCTAAGATGGTTTTCAATGGTGATTGTGCACAAGATGAAGGCATTTTCACAGGGGCTGCAGAAACAAAGCCTCAAAGGAATGAAACCAGTTGATCTGTCTTTTAACATGTACAGATGATGTGTGACAGATTTTCATGAAACCTCCAGCTGCCAGAATCCCCGTTATTTCTTTTGAAGATGACCCTCTGGAGAAAAGTCTCCATAAAACCTGCTTTCCCTTAAGTTTCACTGTGAACCTCCAATGACTATGTTTTAACACACTGAGAATTTCTTGGCCATCTGTATTGTTCCCTTCCTTCCCTTAGCCAACATCCCACCAAGTAACATCCTGGTAAGATGATCATGATTTTGAAGGGGGTGAAGGTGAAAATGCATGTCTGATGCTGCTGAGTTGTGTGCTGTAGCTGCTTTGCCCTCACAAAGAACCATGATACTGTTTTTGACTGGGCTGGTTGAGGTCTATGGTTTCTCAGGTGTTGGAGCCTGACCTCCTAGGTTGAATTGCAGCTGGGTCAGATGGTGAGCAGAGGTTTTGTGAGTGACCCAAGAAGATCCTTGTTACCTTCAGGTGCTTGACAGGAGCTTTAAGTCATATGAAATCCTCCAGCAGAGGTTGCAATTGCCTCCAGGCACCTGACAGCCCTCACGTACGCTCCAGCAGCTAAAATCAGTGAGGGTTGCAAAATGCAGTTCTTCCTCTCCTGGGACATACGAGCTTTTCCAGCTGCACCAGAGGATCTTGTAGACTCTCAGATAACCTCCTTCAGGTCAGGCCTATGACGATGGATTCTGAGAAGTTCATGAACAGTTATTCCATAGAAATTACATATAGGGCAACAGAAGGACTTTGATTTATATGGAACTGCATACAGTAGATAAACACCTTCAGGTTGTTACAATAAATATGTTAACTTATTGCAAGCAAGAAAATTTATATTTATCCCCATAATTGCTTATGTTTTACCCTTTACATTCCCTTCTGCAAAGCTGGATTCATATTCAGAGTCAGTAGTTTGTAGCTTTGTTTCAAATACCACAAAGGGGGCATTATTTATTTTTTAAAACTCCCTCTGCCAGACTGGATTAAAAAAAATCCAGTCATTTAAATTTTATATATATTTTTTTCTTTTAAAGAAGCAAGTTGTCCGGTTCGATTTCTCTGAATTTAAGTCAACACTGTTACTTTGTAAAATATGCATTCAAACCCTTTGTTCTTATACTAAGTTTCTGTTGGGTCTGATGATTTAGTGAGTTATGATTCAGTTGCTTTGCGTGAACTATTGTTGATTTACACCTGCGTGGGCAAGGACATAGGCAAAGACTGCAAAACAAACCTCCTGTTCTGCTTTCTTGCATATGTTCTCTTATTGTGTCATCTGCTGTACTCTCCATCAGGCATAGAATCATATAAATATTATGGTTGGAAAGGACCTCTAGGATCATCAAGTCCACCCTTCATGAAGCAGTTGTGCCTACCTACCATACTGCTTGTGCTTCCATCCTCTTTCCCATTCTTTTGTTGTGATAAAGCTTTATTTGCTTGTCTGCAGCTGGAGTATTGATGTGTGTTTGAAGCTCTGTATCTATGACCCTTGCTAGTTGGAAGACCCCCCTAGTTTTGAGGTGGCTCCTGGAAAGTCTCTGTCTCCCACACAGATGGACTTGCTACTCCACTGTCTCCAAAAGTGTACTGTTGAGCTCCTTCTCACCCAAGTAATTTTCCAGAATTGCTGAGCTATCTTGGATATATGCTGGGAAGCACCATAAATGGAAATTTCACCATGATGGAGAATTCTTCCAAATGCTTTCCCCCGCCTGTCACTCTCTATCTGGTCTTGATTTGAGTTCAGATTTATTCATTAGTTTAGCTTTCCCAACTGTAAGGCCATGCTGGTGGCAGGAGTTTTGTTATACACGATGGATAGCAGATGTACATCTGTTGTCTGACCAGTTCATCTGCTGGATCCATATAGATGTTGAATGTGCCTGGAGAGGAAATGGACCCGTTATAACATCCCTGGTCAGGAATAAAGTGCTGGAGCTGCAGTTTCCAGCTATGACTGCTGGAATACAACAGGGCTAGAACTGGCATCAAGTCCAGCTAGAGCAATCCCCATCCTCTTGATTTAAAATAGGTCAGGAAGGCAAGTTTGTTTTGCAGCAGAACAAGTCTCAGGCCAAGAATTATGCCCCATACAAAACAGTTCTGGTCTACGAGTAGTAGCTTTGAGATACTTTGATAATATAAAAAAATACATACTAAGAACTGCAGAACAGTCTTACTCAAGCAAAATATTTTAAACAAGTTTACAGCTTTTCCTCCACACAATATGCATTCCCCAAATACTTGCTGTGAAAACTGCTTGATGTTTTATCTAAACCCAAACTAGACATCATTTCTGTTCTTCTTTAAGTTTAGTCCCATGAAATTTCAGCAACCATGAATTTTCAGTCCAACCTGACTCCAAAAAAGTACCTGAAAGTTCACCAAAACTCACCCATTTCAAGACATTTAAAAGAATACCTCTGATGCCACTAAGTGCTGAAAGCAATCAGCGGGCATGAATATTCAGACTCAAACTCTGGTAGCATAGAGTGAAGATTTTTTAATTTATTCTTGCTACATGTTGGATTTAACATTTACCTTCAATGCCAGAAGTCATTTAAAGACATTATTAAATAGAAGAATATGCAGCTACAAGTTCTCTAGATCAACATATAAGAAAGATCCACTGGTCCTACTACCAGCTTGCTCCTGGCTTAAACTAGCGTCTGTTAGGTCTAAGGGTCCACCCTGACCCTAAACCGTGACACCATCATTTACTTTTCTGGAAGATTTTTTAGACTAAGCTCTACAGCACCAGAAAGTCCATGTGCAATAAAATGTAGAAAGTGCAAAAAATGTCTTTGTTTTGATATGAACAGAAGGTCTGTAGTTTAGTTCGATATGCCTAATAATGTTCAATATTGTTTAAAGGTGGAGTTTAAATAAGCAGCCAAGTTTTCAGCAGATGTTCTGGGATGCTGGATGCTCAACACTCCTGAAAAGTCTATCTGTTCAGATGCTGAAATACAGATGTAGGCATCCACTATATTAATGATCCATTTAATAAAAAACACAGAACAACAAAAAAACAAACCAAAAAAAAAAAAAGCCTAACCTTTGCTTATATTAGAATAGAAACTGGAAAAAAAAAAAAAAAAAAGAAGTGGTGGAATTTTTGTTTTCTTTCTTCCTCCATTTGAGCTGTCTTTTTTCTTAAGCTGAAGAGGATTCACTTTCATTCTTTTTTTCTACACAGGTACATTCATTATTGAATAAGCACCATCATGTGCTCAGTGTGATTAAAAAAATAAGTGCAGGCCTTGCACTCGGGTAGCTCCCAAGAGAAAATAAAAACCCCAAGAAAAGTCACGGGGGATAGTACTTGCTTCCACCACCACTCACAAAGGCATAAAAGCATCTTCCCTATTTCTGTTGCGCTCTGTAGCAATGGATAACATTTCTGTAGCACAGGCAAAAGAAGAGGAACGATTTATTAAATTTCTAAGAAATAATGGTTTAGTATGTGTGTGTGCATGTGCAATACTTGCAATATACATACTTTTTTAAAGGGATGTGTTACAACCTTGTGGTTTCCAAAAAAACTTGATTAATAGCTCACTTTCCAGTACTGCATATAATATATATATATTATAATATGCAATAATATAATATAATACGCACTAATGCATAGTAAAGGATTTCTATAAGTTAGACTTCTGCACTTTTCCAAAAGCTGTGTTTGAAACAACACTGCTATTTTATACCAAATTTAATGATTAAACCAGTGGTGTACTACCCCATGTATCAAATCTGAAGTAGCTGAATGCCCATTCTCAGATGCTTGTAGCTACTGTTACAGAAAATTGAATTCAGCTGCATCCTTGAAATTGCTTTTGAAATTTCTTTATAAACAAAAAAAGACTTAATCTATCATAATATTCTTCTCATGTTCCAAATTCATATATTTTGAAATCCTCAACACAACAGGTATTATATAAAGAATTCTTATTTGACATACTAAAGACACAATGTTTAAAATTTCATTACTGCTTTTTGACTGTGTGTCACAATTCTGTAAGGATCAGGCTTTCATGCTGAATTGGGAATGTCTTCACTGGGATGAATTTATTGTTTCCCTGCTGAGTTTGGTGGTTTCAGTTTGTAGCCTGCTAAAAGATAGGAAGTTCTGCTTAAAAAATTGCACCAAACAAAAAAGCCTCGTACCGCAATCTCTGCGGAAAACAGCCCTCTGAGCACAAGGGAGGATCACACAGATTTTCCGTCCAAGCCAACAAGGGGGCTCTGAAGATGCAAAAAGAAGCTGGTAGCACATTGCAACAGCCTGACAAAAGAGGCTGCACCCATTCTTCGATTACCTGCGCTGCACCTCTTTAGTTAAATATTTGTCTTCAAATCAGGAGAAGAAATAACCAAAGGATGTTTTATACACAGGAGCTTGGCAGTTACAGTGTGGTTATGGGGAAGAATCACAGAAAATCACTATGCGAACACTTCTCCTGCTCCCCAAGTCAAAATTGCTTTTGGTGCAATAAATGAAACCGACACGGTATCTACTCTAGATCTACATGCTATCAGGTAGCACGTACAAAGCATTATTTCACTTATCAGTTTGCTGGATTATCCAAGTCACTGTCATATGTTTTTGTAACTGATACAATATTTTGGAATAAAAGAAATTTTGCTCCATGTTTTTGCCTTAGGTAAACAACACTGTACATCTGTATACTCTTAACACTTATTTCACAAAGCATGTTTAGTGACTCATGAAAATATTATCCAGATTTGCAGAAGGGCTTCCCTTTATTATTTAAAATATTTGTCAGCTTTAATATTAACCTACCAAAGTTGAAATTGAAGTCTTACAGGTGCATAGGACACACATATACACATATGCATACGTGGAATACACACTCTACTTGGTAACATTTTTCAGTTAATATGTTAACTAGATATTCATTCTGACTTTCATGATATTTTCTCCCCTGTATGTTAAGTCAATGACCTATTTAAGTACGTTGGCAGCAACTTCTATGCCTTGTGACTTTGTATTTCACAAAGAAATACTGTGTTTTGTGTTATTTACATTAAAAAGACCTACTACGTAAAACTTCACCCTTGTTAAAAATCACTTTATCCTAAGTCTTTAAATTATTTCATGCTTTCAAAAGGCACAATGAAGTATCTAATGAGAACTTCCATTCAGTGTTACACATAATACTAAAAGAAAAAAAATGTTAGAGACATCAACGATAATATTTTAAATATATTGGCATAGGAAAGTAGATGTCTTTTTGCTTTATTAAACTGACAGTTCAGTTCTGAAACTTTATTTTGAAAAGATTTAAAAAGGATTTGTGTCTTTAGAAATAAAAAATATAACAGGCATATCTAAAAAATATAGACGGGAAAACCTGATTGTTACTACTAATGAAATAGCTGATGACAAAATAGTAGTCTTTTTGATTTTGATCACAAAAAATAAACTGGTAGTGACAGGATATGATGGATAGATTTGACATCCTGGCAAATCACTGTCATTGATTCAATTATTCTAATTCAGAATAAAAGCTGTATACAGTATGTGTTTATGCTACAGTGGAGTTTTTTAAGTGATTGACATTCATCATATTAGTTAGACAGATTTAAAAGCTATGTCTTTGTTTTACACAGTGTTGTCAAGAAAAAAATAAAGTAGAACCTGTATTGCAGGAAAAAAAAGCAAACCACTTAACCAACTCTTGGTTCCAAACCCATCAAAATAAGTTGCCATTATTGTATCCTATTAACGTGTTCTTTGAAGAGTCAGTTTCACTCCAGCCATGGAATACACTATTATAAAGACTGAATTTTGAAACCATAATGCAATCTTTCAGCTGGGTGGCTTGGATGTTCCGCGGAGAAGAAGGTATTACCTTTCAAAATGGAAGTCAGCCTCGGAAGAAAGAATGCAAGCCCTTTTAATTTACAGGTCAGCTTTGCTTTACTGTTCTTTTGTTTGATGAGATACACACATCAGAGATACACACAAAACAGTTAGAAGTTCACAAATTGTACATCTTAGGGTACAGAAGCCTGAATTACTTGTATATTTTGCCCTGCTATAAGCCAGTATGCTGTGATACCCTTCTCCGAGCTCAAATGCACCCTTCTGGTTTTCTAGCATTAATGTAGCTGTCGGTTTGAATTTCAATCTTGAATTATGTCTGTTGACATAATTTCATAGTGCTGACTTCAATTGTTTAGGATTACTGTTTTCAACTACATAAGGAAATCAGTTCTTTTCTCTGTGGTTAGTGAATTCCATTCAAGTGCATATTAATGCATGTAGTAAGCCACAACACAAAATAATTTTATGTAGAATATTTTGATTCAGAAAACAACCATTCTTAATTAGTGGCATACTAGAATAAAAACTCTTATATCTTTAAAATTTATTATTACATATTTAATAAACAAATGTAAATATTTCCTGAAAATTTCATAATGGTATTTCAATTAACAAAAATTAATGTTTTTAAACCCATAATTGTGTAGTTTACTTTTGGAATAACACATGACAATGAATTGCTTAGTTTCATTATTTTATTTCAATACAACATCCAACTTATTATTCATACAAAATCTGAAATGTAAATATATAAAAACTCCATTGGGAAAAATATCCCTTTGTTTTTATTGTTAAAAAAAAAAAAAAAAAAGGAAATTATAAGAGTAATTTTCTTCTTTTTAGGAAAGGAACATAATAGTGTATGATTCCAGTCAAGCAGAACAATGGCAGGACCAAACACAACAGAAGCTTTAAAATAAGAAAATCCTTGCAAGCCCAAAATTAGCACACTGAAACCAGAACAACAACCACAAAAAAAAAAAAAAGGGCACCATATGATAACATGTATTTTTAAAGACTGCTGGGTCAAATCATTAAGAAAAATATTTATATAAGTCATTAACACTCATAATTAGAGTGTCATATAAATCTGAGTGAAACTGCTAAGTAGAAATCACTAGAAGTCCAGGTGCTTCTTGCCGATGGCCATAGCACCACATCCTGAGCTCAGCAGTTTGGCGGATTCTGCCAGATCCTGTTTGCTTGTGCGGCTCACTGTGTCTGACAAGTCTGGAGGCAAATGCAGTCGCTGTGGCAGGAGGGAGAAAGAGAGAGACGGGGAGAGAGAGAGAAGAAAGAGAGGAAAAAACAGGGAGGGAAAAAACCCACAATAATTGCAGCAGAATTTATTTTCCACAGCCTATTTCAAAATGCAGTCTTTTTCTTTACTGATCAATGTTTACTTGCACAACTAAAACACTTCCCAGACACTCTGTTAGGCTGACTTGGAAACAGTTTTGTATGTTTTCAATATACTGGATTCTGCAAATTAGAATAGTTTTTTTTCCTTATGAAAATTTTCTAAACAAAATCCAAATTTGCTCAAGGTATTTAATTCTATCTGTGGATGTTTTTCTTTTAAAAACAAGTATTTTACCTGTATGTCAATCCCTACATCAAAGCCTTTGATTTCTATGGCATTACAATATAAACATGTTTTTATTTCAAACACATATATTTTGTGGCAGAGTCTGAAAATAAATGAAGTGATGGCCAAAAGATGGAGAGGGCTCACCCTGGCTGCAGCATTATTCTGCTAAATGTTTCTTCTTCATATTCTATTGATAGTTGTTAATAAAACCAAGCAGTGATACTAGTTGTATTTGTTAAGGCAATCATATATGCTAATCAAATCTTGTCATCCCTTGTGAGTTGTAAGAACATTACATCCAGTTTAGCGATGAGGAAACTGAGACACACGTTACACAGTTGTCCATAAACACACAGGCCTTGCATAATAAACCTTGCTTTTAACTGTGACAGAAATATTTCAACTCTCCCTCTGATTATTTTTTTTTACACTGGAGATATAAATACATATAAAATATATGACATTACCATTTAGCTTTCGTGAATTAAGGTGAAAATTAATGTAAAACTGAGGCTTTATTTGGTTAATTACTGCCTTGCTTTTGGACACAGTGAGGTACTGAAAGCTGGTCAGATGAGACAGTTGAGCTTCTTGTACACAGTGCAATAATTTATGAAACTGGTATCATGGAAGAAGCATATTTCTTGAAAGATTTAGTAGGCAAATGCTAAACTGTGTGACTCTTCCTTTAAAATGCACACACTTCTGAAGGGAGCAGAATAACAGTAACGGCTGCAAAACTACATTAGGAGGTTCTGTAGACTATCCTTATTGTCTCTGCTTTTGCTGTGTTTTTGCTTTTATCACAGCACATAAATACAGCTGTCTTTTTCTTCAGTGCCTTTGCAGCTTCCATAGAATAAGATAAGTATTTGATTAAAAAGCATCAGAAATATCAGTATTTACAGCGGGCTGACTGTTCAAGTCATTGCTGGCTTTGAGTTTGTGCAATTAGGCACAAATTGAGAGACGCTCCTTCCATTGGCCACTCCTGGCTGTGGGCAGCATGGGGAGATGAACCTGTGCTGGGTTGTCTTCTCCAAGGGAAGGAAATGCATGAAGTAATGCATGTGGAGCAGGAACTCATGCACCCGGGGTGAAATGACATACCTCAAGTGTTGAAATAGGAGCAATGTATTTACTTGTAGCACTTTACCTATGCAGCATTATTTATGTATCAAAACCCACCCCTTGTATAGACCATTTAGTAACTATTCAGCTCTTAGATTTCATGGTACTAAAATCAGTGCTGTGGCACAGTACCCTTCACTTGCAGTTCTTCCCTTATTCCTAACAAGGTTAAACACGGCTGTGGATGTGAACTGCGGTCCATCATGCCTCATTCCTACATCAACACAATATAAACTGGGCATGTGCCCATCTTATTTGTCTGCTAAGAAACACATTTGCTAGGAAAAAGCAACTTGGATTGAATGAGGGGGGCTGTAACCACTGGAAAATAAAGGATGAGGGAAAGCCAGGAAGTGCAGGGGAGCACCTGGCAGATCTTTTAGTCACGTTTTCTTTCCGAAAAAGTGTAGACTATTATGCTAGTGGGGTGCAGGGTATTTGGTATGTGGGACCTGGAGAGACAAGTGAGCTAATCCAAGCTTCTCCCACTCACTGCTAGCATCTTGCTGCCCTCACTGAGGAGCAGAAAGGAAGCTTCTTCCAGGGGAATATAGACCACTGTCTTCCTCCTGCAAGTATGGACCCTTTTGCCAATTCTGCCAAATGGATTCAGAGCAAGGTGATGAAAAGCAAACAGAACCAAGACTCAGCAAACTCATCTTATGCAGGGACTAACTAATATCACAGACAGGGAACAAATGTAAACCCTGACACACTGGTCTGGACTTAAAAGTATGGTCAAAAGAAAAGACATTTTTGATACTTACACAGCCTCTTAGTAAGTGTGTTTGTTTGCTAGTACATATTATAAACAGAAAGCAGAAGAATATTAAAAAATTTGCAAGGACTCAGATAGGAAAAGTGAAAATCAAAGATGCTCAGATTGGACAGTAGGACTGAATTAGGCTTTTGCAGATGTTAGGATACAGTGTTTTGTTAAACACAGACATACCCTTCCTCCTCCACCTTATTCAGTGAAGAGGATTCACACTGCTCATTTAGTGACTGGCTATTCAGTATTTTGTTTTCTTGTCACTGTTTACTCTGAACTTTTCTGACATATTTATTGTATATTATTCAAACCTTGTTCTAAAGACAGAATGACTTTTCAATAGCACTTCAGTATATAGCACTTAAATGCTTCACAAATACTGTGTTATTTTCCTAACATTCTTGTGAGATAAGGCACCAGTTACCTCCATTTTAGGGATAGTGAATTGAGGCACATAAAGCCCATGGCAAAAGTTATCTACTTATTTCAGAAACACAATCTGAGTCACTTAGGACTTGCTTTTCCAGAATGTTTAGCATTGTACAGCAGTTCACATGATCAAATACTAACTTCATTTGCAGCTTTGAGTGCTTGGTATTTCTTCAGGAGCCCCAAATCAGTCACTTAGAAAGCGAGAGACACAAAATAAGAGTATGGAAATAAAAAAGCTGGGCTGAAGCATCATGATCACACAGAACCATACCTTCCACATTATCCTTCAATTGTTTTAATAATGCAATCCCTCCTGCAATCCTTGCCCTCTCTACAATCCCAATTTTCAAACATAAAATTTCAATGTTACAATAAAATGCTGGTTCTCCAGGAAGCATATTTCACTGCGTATACCACCTTCATCCTTAGATCAGATGTATTCTGAACAATAAACAAGACTAGGGTCCTCTGAAAACAACGGAGTATTATCCTGCCTTTAAGATCTGAGTCATAGCACACACACACTACCTATGAATAAAGCCTGAATAAGCATTTCAAAATATAACTCCTTACGTTTTATGTGTGCATCTCAAAAATAGAAACAGGGCTGCAAGTATTAATCCTATTAAATATTTTAACACCATTAAAACCACAAACAAACTCAAAATTCACTGCATGGTATCATATAGACATCCAAAGGTTAAAAAACAGGCCTTTATTTTTGGCACCAATAGGGACATTGAGGTCACTTGAACTAAGGCAGTAAGTGAGAGCATGAATAGGCTGTGACCCTTTTTGAACACTAGCATTACAGAACAATTAGACTTTTTCACAGATATTTGCTGACCACAGAAAAACAATCACATTTAACATCCTAGTTTAGGACAAAATGTTTTCTGGTGGACAGCCTTCTCTGCTATTTCTGAGGCTGTGACCTCCAACCCTTTCTCTTAACAGTCTGATAAGGATCAGGCTGATTTTGCTCACATTGGCAATCCCAGTCCTCATTGCCCAGGCCTCCCGTCCTGCAATTGGTCTTCATGACAAAAACACCCCTTCTCTCGTCTGCTCACCCCAGCCTCTGCCCAGACAGTCTCAGCTTTCTGTTTCCAAGCTCTTCCTTCCTGCTCCTGCCAGTCCCGGATTTCTGTTTCCTGTTCTGCCTACATTCCATCCCCTGCTCCCATTCCTAATGCCCAGGCCCAAACTCAGCGCCAGGTCACTCTTCCTTGTCTCAGTGTCTTGTCTTCCTCATCCCTTATATCGTCCTCCTCCTCTTTCCTCTTGTTGCTCTTGACCTGCCCTTCTCTCTCCTGCTAGCAATGCTTTCTATCCCCACTTCCTTCCCTTCTGCCCTGCCCCGGTGTCCCCTGCCCACAGTGCAGGCTCAGGCAGTGGCTCATCCTCTGGTCCAGAAGGCAGGTACATCCCTGAAAAAGGGTCAAGCTGTACATGCTGTACTGAGTGTGCCTGGACCAAACAGGTGGATTTTCACAGGACAGCAGTAACACATCCCTGGCATAAAATGCTAGACATAAAATTGCAAATTTTTGTTTGTTCTTTTAAAGAGTTTCACTAAAACATTCCAGTGTGTGGATAAACACAAAACTTTCTGTCAGGGCAACGATATTTTAAGGAAAAATGGTGATAGTCTGGCAAAAGTAAATGTGCAAGTGAAAAAAAGGATCCTATAATCACCATCTTTGTGATAATTTATTAAAGCCGTTATCAAAGAAAGGTAAAGTTTGACAGTATAAAAACTAGGGAATTCTGAAGCAAACTTCCTTTGTGCAAAGTTAATTGTGTATCTGCATTATTACAGTGTGTTTAATTACATGATCACACGCTACTTTCACCCATGCAGGCTGTCAGAATGGTTTAAACTTAGGATCTTCAGAATCAGACTGTTAAGCTTCATTCCCTCGATGAAGAAATAACTGGCTGTGGGAGAAGGCTACTACAGTGCCAGGCACAGCTAGGGAAGGGACATGATGTGAGCACTGGTGCTTCACGCCTGCTCCTTGTCTGGCAGGTCCCAAGGTTTGGCTTTGCAGTGATAGGAACAATTATACTGAACCCAGCTAAGCACACAGCTCTAGGGCATGCATTACGAAAGGAAAATAGTTCAGACAAAACTTATTACATACTTTGCCCCTGCTCCTCCCTCTGCCTGAAGAAAACTTCTAATTACTTTATTTGTTCTCAGTGGGGAAGAAAAAAACCCGTAGACATGGAAGATAAGAAAACATAAAGCCGAAGGCCAGAAGGGCCACCGAGAAATCACTTAGGCCAGTCCCAGCACTGAGGACCAAATACAGCACTGTTGGTGTTCTGCCACTGGTCTGTCTTGTAAGACTGGGATGTAAAGATCCAAGTCACGGCTATTCTAGGAACTTCCTGTGGGCTGGTACATTTGGTTGTGGTGTAATTAATTTTTTTAAACCAGCAAGATCCCTAGTAGATAAAAATACTAGCAAGTGCTTTTGCCAGTGTAGTTTAGTGTATCAAGGAGATTATTTTACAGATTTATTACAAAAAAAAAAATCAGACTTTCCAATGTAAGAGTTTTTTTCTCTTCAGTATTAAGAGGATTTACTGTTAAGTTTTCCTGACAACCTCTCCTGATGACGTTTCGCATCTCAGTTACAAAATGAATAGAAACAGTACGCAGGCTTTAAATGACTATAAAAGGGGTTGAAAATGAAGTAAAAATCATATGACTGAACCTAAGTAACCAATGTCAGGTTAAAAAAAGATCTAGCAAGCAGGGATAATGTTAAAGAAGTGATTACTATACAACTATACACATAGGCTACACATATTCTCCTGAGCAATCTACTGGCACTGCACTGTGAAGGCAACTAGTGAAATCCAGTATTACACCTACATGGTATAAACAACAATCAGTTCATAAAATTGCTTTTCAGAGGAAATGTGTGTCTGTGCAGATTGGTTTTACACTGGCTAAAATACTCAGAAATAGTTGAGGTGGAAGACACTCAAGATAGAGCAAAATTTATAAAATTAATTGAGGGCTACTAAAATGCTGTATTCTGTAAAATGCTTTAAGCAATAAAAAGTATAAAGATGTTTAGCAACAATATGATAAGCTGATATACATATATTGTCAAAAACCTAAGCCCAAAGTAAAAAAAAAGTAAACTCCAAAATCATCCTTCTATTTTGGTAGCTATTAAAAGTGTAATACTGTAGCAGATTAATACATAATAACATGAGTGATGCAAAGGCATTGAATCTCCTAAAAAAAGAGGTGGTAGTTACATGAAGCTTTAACAAGTGACCCCAAACTTCCAAAAATTAAACCTTAAAAATCTTTATGATTCAATTTATTTGGATTTTTAACCAAAAAAAAAAAAAAAAAAGCTTTTTAGTCTACTATGTCTGCAGTCCTGCCTTGGGGCAAGAAGATGGGTTAATGACCTCTCTGGATCCCTTCTAGTTCTATTTGTTACAACTCCATGAAGACTGAAGTCACCAAAGCCGAAGGGATTTGGTTTAGTGGGAAGAGGGGGTGGGGAGAAGAATTTTAGGAATGCTGGGAAAATGAAAGATGCAGACTCTTAGTTGGGGAGCTTTATATCCTACTTATTTCTCTTTGAAGCAGAATGCTCGCCATGCCATAGAGGCCACACAAGAGAACAGAAACAGTCCATGGTACAGAGGTGGAGTTAGTCTTACTGTTTCCTCTTCTGTTTATGATGCCTATAAGGCCTTGCATTATGTTTTCTCTTTTATGTCTTTTTTATTATTACCTCATTCATAATTACTAGTAATTACTTATATTAACATAGTAACTAGGAAAAGACTTCAGTATTTTTGTAGATATCATGAAAAAGGTAGGTTTTAAAGGGAAATTGGCAGAAGGTTAGTAATGCAGCTTTATAAAACCTCCTCTTAAGAGCGAAGCAACCCATTACTTGCTTGAAAATTATTGAACTGTCAAGTGATTGTCACCATCACCTGACTGGAAATATTTCTTGATAATAAGATCTTACAGGCAGGCTGGGGAAAATGAAATGGAAGCCTTTGGAAAAGAAAACAATTGACTTAGCCCTGGCCATTTTCCTGAGCTATCCCTGTTCCAGGGGCTGACCCTGGAGCTTGCTGACCTGGGTATGAGCCTCAACTGCTGCCCTGACTTCTCATCTCAGTGGACTTACCTCATAACTATGGATCACCTGGACTGATGCTTGACCCTGGTTACCTTCACTGGATCTGCTCTGCACTTCTTATTTGGGCAGTGGAGGAAGGATTTAATAATGGTGCCTGAGCTCACCAGGGACACTGAGTAAAGCCTCAACGCAATGGTCTCACATGACACTGTTTCCCTGTGGTGTCCTGAACCACAACTTCGAGGCCATTGCAATATGTCTGTTGACATGGTGAAAGAGGTCCTGAAGAAACAGGTTTATCTGACATCCCCACAGCTTGAATCTTGCACTTCTAACTGAGGTAGCTGCCAAATGGTAACAACCTCCTTTCAGGAGCATCTTAGCCTGCCAGGCAATGATTTTACTGCTTTCTTAACAGGTCATCAGCAAGCACAGTAACTAACTGGTCTTCTTGGCAAAAAAATAAATTACTACCTTTGGGCTTAATACAAACACAAAGATGTGTAGCTATGAAACCAATTTTTTTCTAGATGGAAGAGTTTGTTCAAATATTTGACATGGAGGTGACTATAAGTTTTGAACTCTTCTTTTGCTAAGTTTGCCAGCTGAGAGGCACTGGCTATGTGTATTGTGATGAAATTAGTGTTTTATATGATACATAGTCTGCTGGAGTGATGTATCACGTCGACGTAACTTTGTAACAACTCACATATAAATCTGACAATATTGTCGTGAAAAGATAGAAAATTTTATATTAATACTACAAAACCTAAAAGTACTTCTGACTTAATGCACCTTCACTTCTCAATGACAAAACAGTAAATACTTTACCACTGAAGACATTATAAACACTCACAGCAAGGACTAGAAAAGTCATTTGAACTGGACTAGACCCAGGTCAGGCAGAAATCATTATGATAGTCCTGAAATTTAGTTCACAAATAGTGACAGTGTCTCACAAACGATAATATTTTTCTTGTGGAGAGACTGGTGCCAAATTATCCTTCCATAATGGCATTTAGGTCTTAGGCAAACTATTTTTAAACTAATTTACTGTGAACCTCTTACATTTCTGTTCACATTACTATTTTCTCAGTATTTTAACAAATTCAGGAGACAAACCAGCTGGTGACTATACTTCTGTTAATGGACAAGAACTCAGTTTCTTCTTGTTCTGCTATGTCCACAGATGCTACATTACCATTTTTAAACCACAGCAATAGATACATTTTTCTAAACTGATTATAAAGACAAAAGACTTGACTTTTAAAAAGAGCCTTCTAAAATTTTCTACTTTTCAGGGAAACGTAATTGACTTATAACTAATCACAACTATATAAACCCATGTTAAAATAAGCACATCTACCATATGCATTTTCTTTTTCTTTTTTTAAAGTTAAAGCACAATCTGAGACATCAAAATGAAATATTTTTAACATCTGGTGTTGAGAGAAGGTTTCCACTCAGAATAGCTCGTAAATATACTTCTACCTACATATCTCTGTCTGTCTGCTAAAGGACACATTGCTAACATGAATATAATTTTTATCTACAGCTAATAATACTCAAGGTACTTGAATACAATTCTCAAACCTCTTACTTTCCACTATTACAGAATATAAAATAAAACTGGGTAATTCTCACTTTTACCTCATTTGCAGGACAGTGATGTTTGTTGTGGGTTTCCAATACTACAGAGATTATCTAAACAGTGACTTTAAAGACCTCTGGAAAAATTAAGAACCATTAAAAACCCACTTCCTTTTGTGACAGATTTTGTAAAAGCTGTTTTATGTTTCAGAATGCTGAATCTTACTATGTGCCTCTTCAGTGCTGCTTTCCAGTGTATCTGCTTTACAGAAGTGATATGATGATATCCAGGAGAATTCAATCCAAACTGTGCTGATTCATTTGGATATGCCACATGGCACAGTTTCTGTTCTCTGATCAGAAAACCATGCAAAGTCCTTAAAATCTGAATTCCTGAGTCTGAATTTAAAACTCTGTTTATTTAAATACTGTCTGTTGCAAATGAAAATCTTTCAGAGATGAAATTCAGTTCTGTACATATTTGTGTAAAATGTATCCCTAAGGGATTCAGATGGCTGAAGAAGTTCCAGTAGCATATGAGCAGAGATGGGTGGGTTTTTGCATGTGCAGCATTAGCCACTACTTTTCAGTGACAGGAAAGGAAAGTACAGATAATTGTCTGAACAAGCTCTTTCATTCCAAAGAAAAACTCCAAGATATGTTAAAGATGATGTGCTACATGTGAAGGGACACAAGGGAAAGATAAAAACATCACTATGATGATTTACCTTCTCTGACACTTGAGAATGCCAAGTGGCACCATGGAGTGCTCTAAGTCACACACACAAGTAATAGATCTTCTTTATATTATAACTGTAGTCTGTGTATAATGAAGAAGAGCCCCGTGTTATCAGGGTGCTGGATTAATCAGTGATGTTTACAGGCTATGCAAAGGACTACAGCTGTTCAACTGCTTGTCTGTTCCAAACCCACGATAATCTTAAAACCGGAACTGTAGTAAATACTTACATAGCATAGTATTGTAGTACTTACTGATTCTGCTCTTATCAGATACATATTGAAAGACTCTCTGTCCTGAAGAGTTTACAGTCTGAATACATGAAGCGGGTGAAAAGGAATAAGTGAAAGATAAAACATCCAGGCAGAAGGAAAAATATCATGATATATGAATACTGTATTCATGCCAAAGCCTTTTTCTTTTTTTTTTTTTTTTTCCTTCTAACTAAAAAATGTTGCATGGAAAGGTGAGCAAAAGAGAACAGGAGTAGGGGAAGAAGTTAAGTGACAAAGGGCTCAACAGAAGATGGAGTGAAGAAGGGGAAAGATGGAGGGCAGGAGGAGATACATTATTTAGGCATGTTATAGTCGTCACTGGAATACATTGTCTAAATGCTGAAGGGAAATACCATTCTAAATTCAAACAGTAGTTCATGAGTATGATGGTATCATCTATGTCCAAAGCAAGCAGACAAACACTTCTCCTGTAGATGTGTTCTTTTTCTGTATTTCTCCTCCCCGAGCTTACATAAGAGGAGTGTGGGACCTGTGATGCAAGTATGAGTAATTCTAGGGCTCTCAGGTTAGTCCGGATAGATGTTAACGTTAGTGTCATGTTCTCTTATCTTATGGATTCATACAACCTAATTGCAGCTGTCTATGAGCCAGCCACTCAGTCTAAACCTATATTGTATACTTAGGATGAGACAAATCATCCTTGCAAGAGCCTGACCATCTCTGCTGATTATTCAGAAAACCTGGATGCCTAGATTAAACCGAATCCTTAATGTGGAGTGTAAAAGGTCAAGGAGAGGAATTCAGTCCCACAACCATATGAACTTCACATTGAGTCAGTGCCTCCACTATATCTCCTCTTTCTCCGAATGACATTGCAACATGCCACAAAGTATGGATTTTGTATCAAACCACAGATGGCTCACTGGAAACATTCCAGAGTTGTCAATGTCTGCGCTGCTCTCCAACAACTTGTGTCTCTCTACTGGAAAGCTTGAGAAGTGTTCAAGACACTGTGTGTACAAACAAAAGCTACATAACTGAGGAGGAGGGAGAGGAGGAAGAAACAGCATTCAGAGACAGAAGCATCTGTTCCAGGAGGTCTAACCTATTACAGTGTTGCTGTCACCCTCTAAAATTTCAGCTAAGTTGGAAAACTAAACAAATATTTGAGTTTGCATCCAAAGCTATCTGTTAAGGTTCACTGCAATCTATCAAGCTTCTGTCTCAGTTTAAATATTTTGTCACATTTCAGAAAACTCATGCCCATTTAAAAACCACCGTTTTATCTGAGGGTGTACAGCAAAGCAAATAACTGATAAAATATATTCTGCCTCTTGATAAAATTGTCCAGATAGATTTCAACACTTCACAGAATGGTTATGCTTCAAGACTGGTAATGTGCGCTGGCAAGCCTCTGTTACAAGTGCATTTCAATGCCTGATTTGTTAACTCAAAAAAGAGAGACAACAGAAATAAAACCAGACTTCTGAGCTGAACAGTGCTGACAGCTATTACTAAAATACTTGTTGCCTATAAGCTTCCATCGATGCAAGTACCTCTATAGGCCCTATGGAATTTAGAGATTAATGATTTTTTAATTATTTGCTTGAAGTGATTTCCTAAGAACAGGAGAAAATGGGAGGTGCTCGGAGACTCTGCAGCACCAGCCCAGCTGTGGGCAGCTCCAATGCTGCTTCAGCATGTTTTCTACACATTTCTAATAATGCACACATTAGTTATGACTGCACAGGAGTTACTGATAGTGGCCAATGTGTCTACTTACAGAGCCTCTCCAAGGTGCACAGTAATGCTCTAGAAAGTGCCGAGACAGTGTGAGCTGGATTGTTTTACATTTGAGTACACAATGCAAACCACCCATACAATAAGTCCCCAAATACCTCTGGTTCAAGAGACCAGTGTCACAGGTTTGGCAAGTTGCTGGTTATGAAGAAGAAGCATACAGGGGGGCAAAATGTAAATGCTAGCTGGGTGTGTGTGTGTGTGTTGTTTTACACTGGGAGTAGCCCCATTCTCAGCAGTCTACTTACTTTTTTAGGTCAGCTAGAATTAGAAAATTTCCATTGCTAGGCAGCCCAGCACATCTGTGAAGCATTTCTGGGCATTCAGACCTGAAGCACGAGCTGCCCAAAGGGAAGATTCATTACCCGTGTTACACAGCCTGCCAGTCCCTCCCCCAGACGGCACAAGGGCTTCAGCAACAGGAAAGTGCCTTAACTTCATGCAGAAACATATTACATGACCAGAACACAACAATTAGCACATTTGTAAAGCTTCAGGGATAGGAACAATTTAATAGCATTTTGAAGCAGACTAATTTTCTGGAGCTTTTTATCTTTTTTTTTTTCTTTTAAATTATTTTGCCTTTCATGCATGGACAAGTTCCTCTTTGCTACAGGTATTTTCCGAGTCTGCCTTGCAGGATTATTATGCGTACACAACACAAATTATTCAATCACTTTAAAACAGTGCTAGAGAAATGAAAAAGCGCTATATAAGTGCAAACTACTAATCTCCGTTTTAAAAGCTAGTATCATTTAGATAGATAAATGTACTGCTGGTTTACAAAATTGTGCACGTTTACAGATGAAGGCTGCTAACCAGAGCGACCAGTTTGTTTCTATTTGCAGCTTTTCACAAGCTAGAAACTTCAGCTTTGCAATGGCAAATGCCACTGTCAGATGCTCCATGCTAAAGCAAAAACCAGTCCAGAAGAGGGGGGGGGGGAAATAAATAGAATTTCTGCTATCATTGTCTTCTCATCCTAAAAACTGGCACTGATATAGGAAGTATGCTCAGTTCCTGAAACTCTCAGGTAAGGATGTAGATGTTACATAAATCATAGCTTAATACCTTTTATTTTCAATACTAATCCCCCGTGAGTCATGAGGGCTACAGTTTAAACCTCCAGCTAACAAAGCCTTTTGTAGTATTACTACCAAATAACCACAGACTTTAGAAATCACAGAAGTGTAACTTAATAGCTGTAATATTGGATCAACCTCTTTTGGTATGAAAACATACTGAGACATATTTTTACTCAGTGATTGATATTGCTTATACAAAAAAATATAAACATTGCATTGTTGATCAAGTGGTCATGTTGACTGCCCTTTGGCAAACCAATGCTTTAGAGGAAGTTTAAGCACAGAAGTAGATGCTGGCGAAAGGTTAAAAGACAGGTCATACTAATTCCTTTTTAAATGACTCTATCTAAGACAGTAGGACTCAGTGAAAACTGAAACAAATATATTAATATGAATGACAGAAATTGATATCACATTAAATGCAAGACTTCTGTGACTAATTGAGATTAAAATAAACATTACTACTTATCTGGGAGTTGGGGAGGAGGGCTGAATATTAAGCAGATTTCTACATCAAAAATGTGTTTTGTACAGAAACCATGTGTCAAATTATAGTTATTTGCTTTCAGCTGTTTCTAGAAGTTATTTAGTTTTGTACTTTTTATGTGTCAGTATTTTTTTCATTTCACTTCTTTATTCCCTACTACAACTAAGTCTTTTTAGAGCAATAAGATCTTTAAAATCCCTTTAGTGTCTAGAAATGTCAACAATTCAGTAGACGATACTTGATGAATAGGCCAGATAGAAAAACCTGCCTCAAGTTTTTATCTCAAGAGAAGTAAGGTGCTTTGAAGAGCACTTGATTTGAGATTTAGAAGCCTGCTGCTATTCAGCCAAACACTCTTGAGAGCTGTTAAGTCCTGACCCATAGCATGAAAACAAGTTGGAGGGAGGGAAAAAATACCAGTAAGAAATCTATTTTGCACTCCCTGTATAATTATTTCTTCTATATACTAAATAGTATTTAAACATTCCTTCCTATAAATAAGTAAAAACCTAACAGACCAGGCAACCTTATAAGATGATCTTATTTGAATATTTTGAATGTAGCTGGAACTTGCCAGGGGGAACAGCTACAGCCATGGAAAAAGATGAGGATCTAAAGGAGAAAAAAATATCTAAATGGTTCTTTCCATTTGAATAGACAGCACTGACATATTAAAGCTTCATGTTTTTGACAAGAGACATAGAAAACAAAGAGTTTTTCACTTCAAAATATGCAGTGGAAGAATTTGAAGTGGTTTGGTTTGCTGTAATTATAAAAAATATTTTTTTCATCCTTTGCTATCACTTCTACATTCTACAACCAATCTCATTGCCAGACTACAATGAATTCATTCAACATGATAAAACAATCAATTTATCTGCACACCAATAATAATATCAGATGAAAAGTAAGCCAAACTGTAAGTCAATCCTTTTATAGGAATATCTGTTCTTAACAGTTTATTGTGCTTGTGCACATGCTCTCTCACTCAGCAGCACTTTAGCTTGATCAATGGTTCCTTGAATAAGAACTTAGTTAATAATCTAACAGCAACTGACCACATTATTTGGGCAAATGTCTCATCAGTATCTTCTGCCCTACTTTCTGCAGCTCTGAGTTTTGTAGGGATATAAAAGAAAAGGCAAAACTAGGTCATTCCTGAGCTGAACAAAAGAATTTTTGTAGTTGTATAAATTACTGACCTTTCTACTAAGTCTTTCCCAGCAAACCAGGTAATCCAATACAACTCAACTAATTAATGGTGTCCTCCAATGACTAACAGTAACTGTAGTACACAATCCAGTGAATTCAGGAGAAACACTTATACGGCTTTTCCAAAGCCACTGCACATAAGAAA